>BRYA01000181.1:76287-91413 GCA_030267965.1 Triparma columacea | reverse complement strand
GTCTCGTGTAATTGAGTCCTTTTCGTCATCAGTTTTAACAAACTGGGCAGTGCCTCCAGATGTAGTCAGCCCCTTCTCTCCATTTCCCTGAGGCTCGACATGCCCAATCTCGATGTCTTCGTCCATGTCGCGTACGATATCCTCTTCTTCATCAAGCCCCCTGTTGCCATAATCTTCAGTAAGAAATCGCTCGTAGTCCTCTGAGTCTGATGAAGAAGGAGCTTTTGTAATGGCTGTAGTGCCCATCTCTTCTGCAGCAGCCCTGAGCGCATTGTTCTCCTTCATCAACTTGTCGTTGATATTTGTGAGGTTCTTTATCTCAACGAGGTGTTTGGCGGCGACCCTCACTGCGGATGCCTTGAGCTTGGCAATTTCTATCCCTCGAGCGTTGACAAGGTTCGCTAATCTTTCGATTTCCTCCTCCGTCTTTGCAACGTTTACAAAGCTGTCAGGATTTATTGGTACGGTCGAAGGGGCGATTGTACGGGCGAGGGACGTCGGCACAGCACTAAGATTATTACTGTCCGCAACCAGACCGACAGCGTCCTCATGACCATTTTCAGAGTCTGCGGTAATGGCGATTATGAAATTAGTTAGTCAAAATGAAAAAGATTTCCACGCGTGCCCCTCGATTCCGTGTGGAATATCAAGGGTCTCCACCTCCACAACCCCCTGAAACGAACTTACCTCGGTCTCGTCCAGCGTCCTCGTGAGAGCTTTTAGATTTAGAGCCTGCGAAGGGGACAACATTTTTGCAAAAGTGAGAACAAATTACAAAGTTTCAACGCGTCCTGCCGCGGCTCTCCCGCTCTCGCCTAGAATATTAATATGTATTTTTTTATCCGGCGCTCAACGCACAACTCACCTCGTCCGGCGTCCTCGTGAGACATTTCAGTTGCTGCAAAGGAAACGACAAAGAGGGGAAAAGTGAGCAAAAGTGGCAAACTTCATCTTGTCCTCCCACACATCTCCCGCTCTCTCCTAGAGTATAAAGATGTTCTTTTTCTCCTCGAGCACTCAACGCTCACTCACCTTGTCTGGCTTCCCAATGATCATTTTCAGATTCTGCGGGTGTGGAAATGTTGATGTTTTTTTAGCTTTTTGGAATCATTTCAACAGGCTTTCCAACGACCTCTCTTTTTTCACTCCTTCCCATCTCACCCCCTACATGATCTCACCTCGTCTGACGTCTCCATGGAGCCTATCAATATCAGCAGTTGCCCCAAGGTTGACAGCATAGTCATTTGCAGACTTGACGACATCAGCGGCAGCCTCGGCAGCAATGTCACGGTGTTCCACCGCCTCGATGACAAGGACATCGTCGACAGCATGCCTGACAACAGCAGACTGATCCGCGGCGGAATCAGCGGCGGCCGCAAGGAGGACAGCAAGGTCAGTTGCAGCGCTGACAATATCAGCAGCTGTGCCAACGTGTGCAGTGCCCTTGATGGCAGCAGCAAGGTCGTTAGCTGCCGATGCTGTGGTGGCAAGATCAGAAGTATGTCGAGCTCTTGTTGCCCTTAAGTTGGCCTTCAATCCAGCTATCTCCTTGTCCCTCTGCTTCAGGAGGATGGTGAAATCCTTCTCATTGTCCGCCATCAGCCTGCGAAAGCGTGAGGGGCAAACACGACGAAGATGTTGGGTGAGCTGAGACGAAGACAATTTGCGCATGTACGTCGCCGCTGCTGCCGCAATATCCATTTAATTGCTCAGGAGTAAATCCCGAAGGAAGTTTGGCCAAGCTGTTGTGTCCTCCCTCCCCTCGCCCCCGTATCCTCATTCCCCAACAATCCCGTCCTCCGCCCTCGCCTTCTATACAAAAATCTCAACTTGTTTCGTACCTATCCACTCCACTTCTTCACAAAGTCCTTGTTCCTTCCTAATGACCGGTCCCCCAAACGATGAGTCGCAGGGGAAAATGAAAATTGGGCTTCTGAGAGAGTCTACTGCGGTTTAAGCCAAATGACTGGTGTGAAGCACTAACTCACAACGCCGTTCCACAATACAGAGATAAAATGACGTAAATGGAGTGTATCTTCAAGTGTGGAAATAACTGGACTCTTATTACTTTTAAAATGGCCCTCCAAGCTTCCTTCCGTAGTTTTCTAGTTTTTTGCATGCTTGGTAAGCCTTTCGCTCCCCTTTCCCCGACTTTCCCTTCCCTCCCCTCGCTGAGTACAAGCTCCAGTAAGATTATAGCCCTCCCCCCCTTAAACCTCTCGGGCTTTGTTCCAAAAATTTGGCGCTTTGGTGCGATTCCTTTATCAATCTACCCATTTACCGCTCTCTATCCCCCTCCATTTTCCTCCTCCTCCCCTCTTGTTATCACTAGGATGTCCAATCCATCTCAATCTCAGCCTCACCCGCCGAAACCTCTTCATGATTCCAAAATAACATTATTCCATTCCATTCCATTCCATTCCTTAAATAGGCTCTAACAGCACACACACACCACTCCCCACTCGCCACTGCACACTATCTCCGCAGCCTTTGTCAGCGCTGGCACCAGCATTATCGACGATGAGGATCCCACCAAGCCCCAGAAGCACCTGTTTGTGAGAAACCCTGGATACGTTCACGTGCACTGGACTTGGTTCATCGTTCTAGCGATTTGCGCTGTCTTGTACCGGGTCTACAGATATTACATGGATTTCGAGTTCAAGATTCACTAGAAGTCGAGAAACGAAGGTAGCGCTTACGAATCACAAGTATAACCCTCAATTTGACATTTAAAACAGATGCTTTTACACCTCCCCCATATCTCTCATCCCCGGAATGGAAGCCTGCGTAGGGCGGCACTTTTTGGTCTCTGTCTCGTAATATTTCCCTTTGGTGGCCTGGTGATCCCGCTCCCACCCCCACCACCACTGAACCTCCCGAAGGTCGTCAGCCCCCCCCTCATTCCCCCCATCGTCGCACTCTTTGGTCTACCGACCCCGACCGACCTCCCCTTGTTGACATTTAGGCCCCCCAGCCTCCCCAGGCCCGCCCTAACCCTCCCCCTAGCAATGCCGCTTCCGCTACTGCTCCCCCAGTGCCTCCCCCCCCCTTTCTGTTCCCCTCTCCTCTTTCCCTCCTTCTCCCTCCTCCTTCTTTCCATGAGTTTTATCTTCTTGTCTAGCAGGGTCCCAAGCTCCATCTCCCCGGGGGGGGCGTCGCTCGCTGCCATGGCGCTGTTGGCGACGCTGTCGTCTCCCCCTCCTCCCCCACTGACCTTGCCGATGAGTCTATCGCTCGTCATATCTTCCTCCTTACCCTGCGTCAGGAACGCGCTCGGCTTCATGAGGGACATGTGCGACAGAGGTGCCGTCAGAGCATAGTCTACAAATTCAGTCCCGAACCCTCCCGTTCGTTTTGCCCCCATCCTCTTGGGCCCGCCACCCCTCCTGATTGAACCCGTCAACCCCCTCGTCCTACCCATGCCTCCCACACTACGCTTGGTTCTCCCCCCCGCCCTTGTCCCTTTTCTCTCCTCCTCGACGCCCCTGCCTCCTCCCCTCCTGGCCGTCCACTTCCCAATGTCCTCAAGAAGCTTTTCGCAGCTCGCCTTGTTGAGGTACATGAGGGCCTTGTCACCTTTCTTCACGTCGTTGTGCCTGCAGTCGATGATGAGCGGCTCTTTGTCGCTCGCGGTGTCAACATCCTTGTGGGCGATGATCACCATCCCATCGTTCCTGCTCTCCACCCTGTCGACGCACTTGTTTGCGAGGGCCGCGCTCTTCAAGGTCGCAATTCCCGCGCTCGACATGCTGTTGCCTCTCAGGTCCAAGAGCCTCAACCCCTGGCTCCTCGACACGAGCTCCTTGAGGCTATTTGCGCTGGCGTCTCCTAGGTAGTTGTCCCTGAGAATAATCCCCTGAACGTAGGTGCTCGCCTTCTTCTTTCCCCTCTCCTTAAATTCAGCGCCCCCCCCGAGCCCTCCAAAGAAGTCGTCATCGTTGGAGTGTGACCACTCCGCCTTGCAACTTGGGCAATTGCTGACGATAAGGCTAGCGACGCCGTGGCAAGTTTCGTCATCCAGGGTGCTATCGGCGAGCCTTAGCGTCGTCTCTTCCCCCCCTCCCCCTTCCGCTCCTCTTTCTCCCCCCCCCGCCCCCCCGTCCGCCTCCGCCTCCGCCTCGCCTTCCGCCCCCTCTCCTCCCCCCCTTCCCCCCTCGTCCCCCCCCACGCTCCTCCTGAAGCTCTCCTGGACGTACTTCAGGATGCTCTTGTGCTTGCTCATTCTCTCCCCCTCGAACCTCTCCGCGGCGGTCATGAACTCGTTCTTCAAGACGGCGAGCCTGCTGGCCAGGTCCGCCAAGGCCAGCCTGACCTCGGAGCACATTTTCCCCGCCACCATTTCAGTCGCCAGGGCGGTGGTCATTATGAACGCCACCTTCTCGGCCACCATGAACCACATCCTCTCCGGGTCGCGCTGCGACTGGGCCTGGTGCATGAACTGCTTCATTTGGAACCTCTGCATCATCTCCTCAGCCTTTACCTTCATGCTGCCGTTGACCTTCTTTCCCCCCTTCGTGTTATCCGTGGGCGCAACATCCCAGAAGTTGCCCTCCCTCGCCGCATAAAGCATCGTGCTGGTCTTCATGTCGTTCTCCGATATGAACTTCGCCTCGTAAACCGGCAGTCGCTTGGCGCAGGCGGCCAGGCCTCCGTCCCCGCCCTCGACGCTCGACTTGACGTGCCATTCGAACACCGCCCTCTCCAGGACGTCCCTGGAGTCCCTTAAGACGCTCCCGCTACTTGCCGCCATTTCCTTCTGCACGGCCTCCTTGTTCCTCCCTATCCCCACTCCGTCGGAATCAAATATTTCACCCAGCCTCTGGTGGAGGTGGAGGTTCTGGGCCCTCTGGGCCTTGAGTTGCTTGACGACGAGCTCCTTCTCCCCGTGAAGCCTTGCGAACTTGTTCTTGAAGTCGTTCAGCTCTGTCTGGAGGTAAGTAACCTTGGTTCCGAGGAGGTTGTTAGTCTGCTCCGCCTGCTTCCTCCTCTGCCTCTCCTTCTTTGCGTTGAGCTCGTAGTCCTGCCTTTCCGATGCCAGCCTCCCGAGTGTCTCCTTGACCGCCTTGTCGTGCTGCTGTGACTGCAAGGTCGCCAGCATATCATTGGTTTGGTCGAGGATTGACTTGGTAGTCGAAGCCCCGGAGACCCTCTTCGTCCTGAATTTCGATCGCGAAAGCGCGTTCTTCGCTATGAGCTCCTGCGTCTGCTTCTTCTGCTGACCGAGCTCAATCTCGAGCCTGCGATGGAGGAGCGGGCGGGGAGGAGCGAATAAGAATAAGTCGGAAGGAGGTAAGATTCAGGAAGAGCGGTTTAGCGACGAGCGAGCGCACGAAAACATTTCAGCGATGAGTAACCGCGGCCCAACCGGTGAAGTCGCTCCTCTCTCTCTCTCTTCGCACTCGCTACGCTTGTCGTTGCGCCCTCCTCTTACCTGCTGATGACGCTCTTGTAATCATCTTCCTTTGTCACCAGAGCAGCCATGTCGGTCCTAAGCTTGTTGGCCTTACGTCCCTCGCTCGCTAGCAGCTCATTGTGTGCGTCAAGGCTCCTCTCCAGGTCCTCGTATCTTGATGTGACCTTGGCCAGCTGCGTCTCCAGGAGCCTGTACCTCTCCATGTCGTTGTGGGAGACCACGGTGCCCTTCTTCTGGATAGCCTCGAGCTGGGCAGAGAGCACGGCCGCAGTTTCAGTCTTTACGAGGAGCTCCTGCCTCAGGCCCGCCGACTCGTTCCGAACCGTCCTAAGCTCGGACTCAATGGCAGCCATGCTGCCGCTTATTTCCCTATTCTTGACCGAGAGATCCTGGGCCAGCCTAGCTGCGGGCGCAGTCTTCTCCGTGAGGGCTTCTAACGCGTGCTCCCCGGACCTCGCTCTCTCCTCGACCTCCTCAAGCTTCGCCTTGAGTTCCCTCATGTCGTGCCTCATAATGGCGTTGCTGTCCTTCTCCCTGACTAGCAGCTCCCTGGTCTCCTCGAGCTTTCTCTTGGAGTCCTTGTATTGTATCGTGGCGATGTCCTTGTCGTTCCTGCTCTTGTTGACGACGCCCTGGACCTGGGAGAGGCTGTTTGAGATAGCCAAGGCATCGCTCTTGGTGCTTTCCAAGGAAGCAACGAGCGAGGAGTTCGCGCTCCTGACCTCGACGACCTCCGCCTTTAGCTTCGTCTTCTCCGCCCTCAGGGTCGTTATCAAAAGCTTCGACTTCTTCAAGGCCTTGGAGCTGGTCTCGAGCTGGGCTTTGACCTCTGCCAAGGTCTTCTGAGCTATACTTTCAGCCCGAGCGTTTTGGATGTTCTCGTCGTTCACGTTGCTACCTTCCCACGCCTTCAAGGCCTCCCCGTCCAGTCGGAGAACGGTGCTGGAGGAGCTCTCCATCCTAAATTGAAAATTGTCTTCAGGAACAACCGATTGTCTCGGATTTGGGGCATTTGATTCGAAAATGACCCCAAGCGCAGCTGCTGCCGCGTCCGTAACTCGCGCAGGACCTCATCAAGAGGATTGGGATGAGGTCGGGGCTCCCGAGCGTAGGAAAAAGTACCTCACGATGCTCCTTTCAATCTCCACTTTCCTTTTCCCCTTCCTCATCGGAAATGGTACGAAGTACACTCAATTTTTGGCCCTCCTTCCCCCATAATTGTGTTTTAACTAACCCCCCCCGTTGCAACTTCCTCTCTTCCCCCTAATATCCCCCCCTCATCCTAGCCTTTGCAGTGATAAACCCTGGTTACATGGCCTTACTCCATAACCGAAATGTGCACAATGTTGACACCGGGAAGCTCTGGATGGAGGGTCGTCACTACGTCGGTCTCGGTTGCGGTTTCGTAATGTTCCCGACCTACGCCATCGACGTATCCCAGGACTACGTCGGCTGCAGGACCAAGGACGGACTTAGTGTGCTGGTTATGCCAAGCTTCCAGTATAGGATTAACCAGGACCTTGAAAACGTCACTGCGCTATACAACGAGTTCGGGGTTGAGTACGAGGACATCTTAACGTCGTTCTCTAGGAGCAGTATAAGGGACGTCGTCTCAACCTTCCTGGCTTATGAGCTCGTCAGCGACAGGGAGGTTCTTGCGGCTAACCTTGAGACTACACTCAAGAGTCACCTCGGTCAATTCGGTATCAGCGT
This sequence comes from Triparma columacea, assembly GCA_030267965.1. NCBI lineage: Eukaryota > Bolidophyceae > Parmales > Triparmaceae > Triparma > Triparma columacea. The sequence continues at coordinate 84,287 of BRYA01000181.1, read as the reverse complement.
TGTCGGGTATCAGGTTCTATCTATCCGTTGGAGCGATGAGATCGACACCGCAATAATGGACGCTGTTACTGAGCTTGAGAACGTAAAGACAGCATTCGCAGAGAAGAACATATCACAGATCGAGGCGTTCACGAGCGTTGAGCAGGCAAAGGTTTTGTCTGAGGATACTATCATCCTCGCGAACCAGACCGCCAACGTGCTGGTAGCGGCGAAGACGGCTGAGGCTGAGATAATCACCGTGGAGGGTTTGGCGGCAGCGGAGGCGTTCAAGGCTGTGAAGGGTAACATTACGGATGGGACTGATGGATCGGCCATGACGACGGACCAGCTTCTTAGATACATATACCTAGAATCGATGATTAATACGGATTTCAAATCGAGATCTGTTGCGGTTGGTGTGCCTTCTGATATACAGACGACTGTGGACGGTTTATGAGGGGGGCAACGGTCGAGAGGAGGAGCGAGGAGCATTTTTTGACATTATAGAAGCCCTGTTTTATTCTTGAAAAAAATTAAAAAGCCCTTATTACTTGCTTGAGGGTTACTGTTGTCGTTGCCGGGTGAAGGGATGAATTTATCAGTCACCCGCTGCTCCAGCCCTCTAGCTGCGTCAAAGTGGGACCTCGAGCCAAATCGCTGAAAGAAAAAGGCAAAAGAGTGCCTTTGGAAGAAGCCCAAAAAGAGAAAGGTTCCACAAATCTCATCTCCAAATGTCATCTAGGGCGTTGAATAAGCACGTATTCCCAACGCGTATGTCTTACATGTCTTTGTACTCGTGTCTATACCTATGCGTGTTGTTATTATCTCTTAATCTTGGTTTAAACTCTGCATTTGTACCTACGATGTCGCCAATGTCTGCATCGTTGAATAGGCCAATTTGCCCTTTAAAGGGATTAGGAAAGAAGGGAGTTGTTGGATGTGGATTGCACGCTAAGGGTTCTCACGGGGGTGATGAAATTAACGTAGATGATGAGGATTACGTCACAAATATTAAGGCAATTGGGGATAGTGGGATTGGGGATGGTATCGAAAATGGTCATGAGGACGCTGGACGAGGTGAGTTGTGCGTTGAGAGCTGGAAGAGAGGAAGAACATTTTCATACTCTAGGAGAGTGCTGGAGAGTCGCGGGAGGGCGTGTCGAAGCTTTGTATTTTTTCTCAACGCCTGCGTGCGGAACGCGTGGAGCCGTTCGCGGAGGGCCTGGCTCTTGGCGTCGAGCTTGACGGGCAGCGGCCGTGGCGCACGCGCGCGCGCTCCGGTCTTCGGTGACCGCATGGGATCCGTCTCTGGCGACCGCATGGGATCCATCTCCAGTGACCGCGTGGGTTCCGTCTGCGGCGACCGCGTGGGGCGCTTCTGCGGCGACCGCATGGGTTCTGTCTCCGGCGACCGTGTGGGGCGCTTGATATGCTCCTCGATTAGGAGCACGCGTGGAAATCTCTTCATGTTGACTAACATAACAAACACCATTATCGCCATTACCGCAGACTCTGGGGATGGGATTATGAGGAATAAACAACAAAGAAAAGAGCGCAAAAGTATAAGCAAGATCTACAACACTATAGCTACTACGCTATTCACATCTACGCTATTCACTAATCAAGCTATAGCAGCAACAACAACCACTACTAAACCCTCAACACCCACAACACCCACAAAACCCACAACATCATCCTCCTCCTCCAACACACCCAACAAACTAAAGTCCACCAAGAAGCTATTCACCAACCTAAAAACAAAATCCACCGCCCTCTCCCCAGTATCCTCCTCCCATGCCCTAAAGTCCTCATCCGGTATCCCTGTGTTCATGGTGTGTACATCCTGGGGTTCCCCTTACATGGTATACGGTCCATCCGGTTCCCCCACCGCCTTGTATTTCCTGGACCCTGAAGATGCGCATCAAATGGTACAAGAATACCTACAGTTAATGCCAGCAACTGGGGGGAACAGTGTACACATAATGACAACAAGCATGGAACGTGCACTACGTCATGCAACGGGGAGGAACCTACCGACTGGTAGTATTGGTGAGGATGGTAAAGTCGAAGTTATGGAGTACAGGCTTGTAGGATCTACCAGGGAAAAGTGGGAGGCAGAGAAGAGGATTGGGGTTGAGACTAGTATACCGGTATTTGGGGTTGAGGGAATGAACACGAAGAAAGGGGAAGCTATGCTTTTCTTCTCGAGAAGGGACCTTACGGAAGCTTGGAGGAAACTAGGAGTAAGTAAAGATATGCCGCAAGTTGAAGTATTCGACTTTGTTCAAGTACTCAAGGCTATGGACGAAGGGGAGGGGGGGGAGGAGGTGAAGGTCAAGTTCGTACCGTGTAAGGGGGGGAAAGTATTTAAGGAGGAGATCTCGAAAACTGGAAACGGGAAAGCAAGACTTAAACCCATGAGGTGAAAGAAGAAATGGGAAGGGAAGAGGGGAAGGGAAGGGAAAGGGAGAGGGGGGATTCTTTGGGGGGGGGGGGGGCGTCACGGTGTGGTGTTTTGAAAAAATAGACGTGATGAAAAGATCGGACCCAAACCTCAAACCTTTCTTTATTTTAGGCCTGTACATTTCATGGGTATTTCAGATTTTAATATGGGGTATTTACCCAAGATTATTTTTGGGTACGTTCCCAGGCCAATTTACTACGTGAAAAGTAGGTTTTATACTGGGAAATCGGCTTAATTCTTGGGTAATTACCCAAGACTCTAAATGTACAGGCCTACATGTAATTTATTTTGGGGAAGATTTGGGCATTATTGACAAGAAAGCTGTATTATACTGTATTATAGCCTTTAGATACTTTTTACGACCGACCTAACTCTTCACAATACAAACAACGATACTAATATCTACAGCATAACCAAACCCATTGTATTTCTAGCTTAAATTTGGTCCCCAACAAAACTACATCGTCCAAAATTCCTAACTTTCAACCTCCTTCCTCCTCTCCATCTAAACATTCACGCTATATCTTAGCTCAAGCGCTATCAGGACTTTATCTTTCAACCTTCACAAATCCTTCCCAAAATGCCCAAATCAGCAGTATACTCTGGCAAAGAGAGATTCTGGGATGATAATGAGCTCACAGAGGTGACTTTTGCAAAGGGAGTGACGAAGATTGGCGATGACGCCTTCCACGGATGCTCCTCCCTCACAGCCATCATAATCCCAGACGGAGTGACAACCATTGGCAATCACGCCTTCCACGGATGCTCCTCCCTCACGGCCATCACAATCCCGGACGGAGTGACGATCATTGGCGAATACGCTTTCTCCAGTTGCTGCTACCTCGCTGCCATCACAATCCCGGACTCAGTGATGACGATTGGCGAACGCGCCTTCAATAAGTGCGCCTCCCTCACGGCCATCACAATCCCAGACTTGGTGACCACGCTTCCTTATGGCGCCTTCTACGGATGCTCCTCCGTCACAGCCATCACAATCCCGGACGGAGTGACGTCGATTGGCATTGCCGCCTTCTACGGATGCTCCTCCCTCGCAGCAATCACTATCCTTGACGGAGTGACAACAATTAGCGGTTGCGCCTTCAGAGGATGCTCCTCCCTCACATCTATCACAATCCCGGACGGAGTGACGACAATTGGCAATGGTGCCTTCCAAGGATGCTCCTCCCTCACATCCATCACAATCCCGGACGGAGTGACGATGATTGATTTTGGCGCCTTCTTCGCATGCTCCTCCCTCACGGCCATCACCATCCCGGACGGAGTGACGACAATTGGCGATGGGGCCTTCGAAAACTGCTCCTCCCTCACGGCCATCACAATCCCAGACGGAGTGACTTCGATTGGCGATGGCGCCTTCAATGGATGCTCCTCCCTCGCAGCCATCACAATCCCGGAGTCAGTGATGATGATTGGCTATTACGCCTTCAAAAGATGCTCCTCCCTCGCAGCAATCACAATCCCGGACTCAGTGACGTCGATTGGCAATGAGGCCTTCTTGGAATGCTCCTCCCTCGCAGCCATCACAATCCCGGACTCAGTGACGTCGATTGACAATAGCGCCTTCTGGAGATGCTCCTCCCTCACGGCCATCACAATCCCGGACGGAGTGACGACAATTTGCAACTACGCCTTCAGAGGATGCTCCTCCCTCACGGCCATCACAATCCCAGACTCAGTGACTACGATTGGCAACAACGCCTTCAACGGATGCACCGCCTTGACGAGACTCAGTTTATCTCCTACCGTCTCCATCGGTGGAAACTGCTTCTCAGACTGCACCGCCCTAATCGCCGCCGCTTCCGATCAAAATATGTCCACTGTCGAGGACCTCCTCCATTCTAGGTGGCACCGCATACGTGACCGCGTCACCGTTCTGACCTGCCTCAAGACACTCTTTACGGACCAAAAAAAGAGGAAGCGACAGGACGGAGGTGAAGCGCAAACACTTGGGGTAACCGCGGTACGCAAGAGGCTCCCGAAAGTTATGTGGAGAGTTATTCTGGAATTTCTGTAACTCTAAAGTCACTGTTGAGCGGCATGCAGAAGGATCCCGAAATATTTACGAACGTTTCCTTTTACGAACAATTGTTTTAACCCTTCTTTTTTCTTTTTTGGATGCTCCAAAAACCATTTTGGGGATTTTGGAAGGATTTGGGCATTATTGGCAAGAAAGCTGTATTATAGGCTTTTAGCTACTATTTACAACCGACCTAACTCTTCACAATACAAACACAACGATAATACTACCTACATCATATCCAAACACATCGTAGTTTTAGCTCAAATTTGGTCCCCAAAAAACTACATCGACCAAATCCCTAACTTTCAATCTCCTCCTCTCCATCTAAACATTCACGCTATACCCTAACTCAAGCGCTGTCAGTACTATTACTTTCATCCTTCCCAAATCCTTCCCAAAATGCCCAAATCAGCAGTATACTCTGGCAAAGAGAGATTCCATTATGATCATGAACTCACAGAGGTGACTTTTACAAAGGGAGTGACGTCGATTGGCTATGACGCCTTCGAAGGATGCTCCTCCCTCGCAGCCATCACCATCCCGGACTCTGTGAAGATGATAAGCGATTACGCCTTCAAAAGATGCTCCTCCCTCGCAGCAATCACAATCCCGGACTCAGTGACGTCGATTGGCAATGAGGCCTTCTTGGAATGCTCCTCCCTCGCAGCCATCACTATCCCGGACGGAGTGACGTCAATTCGCGATAACACCTTCAGAGGATGCTCCTCCCTCACGTCCATCACCATCCCAGATGGAGCGACGAAGATTGGCGAACGCGCCTTCCAAGAATGCTCCTCCCTCGCAGCCATCACAATCCCAGACTCAGTGACGTCGATTGGCTATGGCGCCTTCTACGAATGCTCCTCCCTCGCAGCCATCACAATCCCTGACGGAGTGACGACAATTTGCAACTACGCCTTCAGAGGATGCTCGTCCCTCGCAGCCATCACAATCCCGGACGGAGTGACGTCGATTGGCCGTGGCGCCTTCAAAAGATGCTCCTCCCTCGCAGCCATCACAATCCCGGTCTCGGTGACTACAATTGGCAACGACACCTTCAGGGATTGCTCCTCCCTTGCAGCCATCACAATCCCGGACTCTGTGACAACGATTGGCAGCGACGCCTTCAATGGATGCTCCGCCCTGACGAGACTCAGTTTATCTCCTACCGTCTCCATCGGTGGAAACTGCTTTACAAACTGCACCGCCCTAATCGCCGCCGCTGCAGATCAAAATATGCCGACTGTCGAGGACCTCCTCCATTCTAGGTGGCACCGCATACTGGAACGCGTCACCGTTCTGTCCTGCCTCAAGACACTCTTGGAGGACCAAAATAACCCTAACACTAACGGAGGTGAAGCGCAAACACTTGGGGTAACTGCGGTACGCAAGAGGCTCCCGAAGGTTATGTGGAGAGTTATTCTGGAATTTCTGTAACTCTAAAGTCACTGTTGAAAGGCATGCAAAAGGATCCCGATATATTTATGAATAAAAACCTTTTACCCTCATAACTATAAAAATACACTTTAACCCTTGGCTCTCTCTTTCTTTCTTCCCCCCCGTCCTCTACTTTCCTGCTACGTTAGTAAATGCGTTGTACGCGTGTCTGTACGCGTCAATACCGCACGTTCCGTCTTCGTTCATAGCCCTCCCGTAGATCTCCTCAAAGTCCCCGTCCGCGTACCCAGTGTCCTCAAACATGGACCGGATGTAATCCTTAGTGCGGGGCTTCACGAACTCGAGGTCCTCGACCCCGAGGGATGCGAACTGGGAGGGGTGGAGGAGGAAGCGCGCGTTGACGTCGTCCCCGTAATTCTGGTTGTCTGCGATGGACCTTCTCGCGTACTTGGGTATGTCGGACCTAACAGACGGGCACCCGAACCTCCTCAGCTCGGTCGTGCAGTTCCTGAACCCCGGCGTGTCCGTCTTTCCCAGGTCCCCGTCCGGCTGCTGCTCCTCCAGGCTGTACTTCCCCTCGATGCAGTCCCTGGCATCCCACTCGTTGGCCCCCCTCCTGACTGCAGGCTTGCCGAATATCTTGTTCCTCTCGACCGGGTTGCCGTGGCCCAGGTTCCTCGCCCTCCCCAGGAGGTCCGTCATCGCGTTCTTATCGTCGTACCTCTTGCTGGTAATGGTGTTCTTCGGTACGTCCCCGACCCCGTGGAGGACGTCGTACACGCTCTGGCTCATCCCGCCCAGCGCGATGTCCTTGCCGGCGTCGCCCCAGACCATGGCGGCGGGGTCGCGGCCCTTCCAGTCGTAGTCGCGGCGCTTCTGCTCCCCCGGGCCGTACGAGCCGTGGGACTTGATGTAAAGCAACGCCGCCTCCTTGTCGTCCTCCGTCTCCTCGACGGGGTTCAGGACCTCCTTTGCTGTCTTGCCCTTGACGCTCTTGACACCGTGCCTAAAGTTGGGGTCGTTGACGACGTAGTCCGGCATCTTGTGCCCCCTGTTGTAGGTCCTCCCTAGGGGTTCCTTTTGGACGGACTTGTAGATCTTCTCATTAATGATGTTCTTGGCCTTCTGGAACTCAGTGTCCCCCTCCGGGTTCTTCCAGACGTCAGCCACATGGTCCGACTCCGCCGACGTCCCGTTCCCGAATATCTTGTCCGGGTCAACGCCGTCGGCGAAGTCATCCTGCATACCAGGGTGAATCACACGCTTACCAGGCTCGATGAAGTTAGAACGGCGCCACTTTCGGACATGGGGGGGGGTTCCTGTGGGGGGAGAGGCGGGGGGGGGGGGAAGGTAAGGAAGGGAGGGGGGACGGGGGCAAGGGTTAGTGGGATTGGACAAGGGTGGGTTCGGGTTTGATTAGGTTGGGGTGATTGAAATGTATGTGAGAGGGGGAGGTGGAAGGTTTGGGGGGGCGGAGGGGGGAGATATGGAAAGAAAATGGGGCTTCGACCTAACTCCAACCGCAACTATCCCCCAACACAGCAACAACATAGCTTGGACCTCTCGAACCCCACGAGAGGGAGGGGCCCATATTATGACAACAACGCACCTGGAGGGGGGGCCTCGTGGGGGTTCACGCAGACCGCGGCCGACTCAACCGAGAGGTTCTCGTTGATTGCCCCTGCCTTGGGGGGTAATACTATTCCCGACATGCAAATAACAGTCTTTTGGTCTAGCAGCGGTTGTGGGCTCAAACCTTATTGCCAACTTGTCCACCCTTTGTTGTGTTGGTTGTAGGCGGCACCCCTCGAATATACGTTACAATGAATTCCTTACTCTACAAGCACATATCCGAGACGCAAGTTCTGGCGCTCGCCGAGGAGTTTGAGCCTGAGAAGTGCAAGCAGGTGAGGCCTTGGGGGAACGACCCCGAACAGTTGTGGCCTGGGGGATTGGGAGGAGTGGAGGGTGGCAGTTTAGGGGTTTAGGGGGGTTTGTGGGATGTTGTTGGGAGGGCTGTCGTTGTGTGGATCGGAATACGAACGAGTGAGGTGCAAGGGGGGGGGGGGGTCCAGGGGTGGAGCAACTCCATGCATACACGGGATGCATACACGTCGT
>BRYA01000181.1:41235-76256 GCA_030267965.1 Triparma columacea | reverse complement strand
CCCCCCACTCCGCTCCGCCCCTTCCGCAGCTCCTCGCATCCTCCCTCTCCCTTCCTCCCCCCTCCCCAACCCCAACCCCCTCGTCCCTTCTCCTCAACTTCTTCTTCTACGCGTTCGCCTTCTGCAAGGACTCCGGCCTCCCCCCCCCGAAGGTGTCAACATTCCTGTCCATCCTCAAGGAGGTCGTGGATTACGACGTGTCCACCCCCTGCAGCCCCGACTACACCATGGGAAAGTCCCACGATCTCTTCGTCAGGCTGCTCATGTCCCACTCCGTCGACCGCCCCCCCCACTCCGTCCTGATATTCAGCCGCTCGGACGTCTCCTCCATCCTAACCTTTGTGACGGACCAGTACTACAGGATGTGGAGGGTGTACAAGGCGGCTTGCTCGCCGCACAGGGTCGTGAAGGCGTTCAAGCAGGCGCAGTGCGGGGGGGTGGAGATCCCGGACGCACTGCTGGGGAAGAACAGGGGACTGGAGTGGGCTGAGGAGAGCAAAATTTTGCAAACCTTCCCTGAAGTCGTGGAGGAGGAGGAGGAGGAGGGAGAGGAGGGGGAGGGGGGAGAGGGGGGAGAAAATGACGAAGAGAAGAAGGAATGACCTGTGAATGACCTGTACTTTATTTTTGAAAATAGTGTCTGATATCCCTTTCCCTCCCTTCTCCCTTTCCCTTTTCCTCTATTGCCCCGCTTCTTCTTTACTCCCAGTCCCTCAATGCCTCCATGACCCCTTTGACCGCCCACGCCCCCGGGTCCGGTGTTCCCTTGACCTTCTCCTCGTCGACGTAGTTGCTCCTCCCCGCCAGAGCTTTCATCTCCCTCGTCCCCTCCGCCCCCTCCCCCGCCGCCCCCGCCAGCTCCGGCCAGGAGGTGCAGCCGTCGGCTAGGAGGTCGCACACGGGGTAGATGGCGTCGAGCATGGTGCGAGCGTTCCGCCCCGCGCCCCCGGCCTCGTCCATCCTGGCGACCCCGGTAATGAAGGCTGAGGCAACCTCGGACCAGCCTATCTCACCGTCCGTTCCGGTGATGGCTGTGGACATGGAGAGCATTAGGATGTGCAGGAGGCCGCCGCTGGTGCCTCCCATGGTAGCGCCGATAACGTCTGCCGCATCACCAACAAACCTCCCGATTCCCTTCTTCGTCTCGACCGTTCCCTCCTCAACCCCCTTGGTCAGGGCGTCAACGCCCCTGACCATGGTTATCCCGCAGTCGCCGTCCCCGACGATCTTGTCGTAGGCCGTGAGCTCGTCCTCCATGGACCTAATCTTGGCGGACAGGACTGAGACGAAGCCCTCGATTATGGACTGGCTGGCGTCACCCCACTTGTTCACTTCGACCTTTCCGTCATCCTTCTTGCTGCTCGTTGGGGGGACGACGGAGATTGTTGGGGGGACGACGGAGATTAAAGGGGTTTGCGTTAGCAGACTGATAATCCCGATTTTTGTCAAATTTACGAGGGGAAGCGCCTTGCTTTCCTTGTCCACTTTTTTTGGCCGAGCTCACCTCTCCTCCTTCTCCTCCTCGACCGTCCCAACCCTGACGTTCCCCTTTCCCTCCTTCCCAAAGTCCGTCCCCTTCTTCCACTCCTCCGCCTCAGTCGGCTCGTCCAGCCACCCCATTATCCTGTCCCCCTCCTCGTCCAGGACGAGGGCTGTAACGCTTACCCCCTTCATGTCGAAGGACGTCATGTAGCTGGCGGCGAGCGAAGCGAGTCGCGGGAGGGGGTTGCGTGGAGGATTAGGGCTGTGTAATGCGTCGCTGTTATCGTCCTTTTCACAGTTCTTGTTGTTGTTTTTGTTGTTGTTTGTTCCTCAGTATGGTCGTTTGGCAGCCATTTGACGTTTGCTGGCGTTTAATCATTGCGCGTGTCTCCGAAATGCACGTCGCACATCATAGAAGAACTGCAATTGTGGGTTTTCTCTTCATCGGAACGTCAACAACAAAACAAGACCTCTCCATCTCATTTCCCTGTTCTCGACTTACCTCCCCTGGTAGACCCTCCTGACCTTTACCCCTCTCTCCGCAAAGGCTTCGAGTGTGTCCTTGACAACGATGCCCATCTCGAATACGCTCGTCCCCCCCAGGTTGTTAACGAGTACGACGACCTCGTCCCCCTCCTTAACTTCCCTCATATGTACCTCCTCCCCCCTCCCCTCCGGGTCCCACCCGAATTCGCACAAATCCTTAACGACCCTCCTCATTATCTTCCCGCACGTCATGTCACCGTCGAACTTGCAGGTCTCCTTCCCCGTCTCCCCATGTATGCCCATCCCGAACATAACCTCACCCTCCATATCGTCTCTCCCTCCCCCTCCCCCCGGTACTTCGCATCCCGTTAAGCTAACCCCCATACTAACGATCCTGTTAGCCACAATCCTCCCTGCCTCAGCTACGTCATTCACCCCACCCCCTGACCATGCAACTGCACCGCAAGCCTTGTGCACGAAAACCGTACCAGCGACACCTCTACGTCCAGTTTTACCCCTCCCCAATTCAACAGCCGCGTCGTCAGCTACAAAGACAAGCTCCGTTATTACGCCTAAGTCACGACGGGCGATCTCGGATGCGGCGGTGAAGTTAACACGGTCACCAGTGTAGTTTTTAACAACCATAACTACCCCATCGAGATTTGGGGTTTGTTGTTTTGACGTTTTTATCGATTGGAGGATCTCGTTTACCGAGGGTGACGCGAAGGTACCACCGCATACTGAGGAGGTTAACATACCGGGGGATACCCAGGAGAGGTGGGAAGGCTCGTGACCTGAACCACCACCTGATATTATGGGAACACGGAGAGGGGAGGAGGGGGAGGGGAGGTAGATTATATGATTGTAGGGAGGGGGGAGAGTTGAGAGATTGGGGTTTAGGAGAAGCTGTGGTTGGATGTTGGAGTGGTGGGTGGTGGGTGGTGAGTTGTGGTGAGTGATGTTGGTGAGTATTAGCGTGTGATTGATTGGAGTGGTGGGTGGTGAGTGGTGGTGACAGGTGGTGAGTGTTGGTGTGTGTGTGTGTGTGTGTGTGTGTGTGAGTATTAGCGTGTGATTATTGTCGTTTCAGTCGATTTTGTGTCTTGACGTCTGTGTACTTGTGTGATTTTGTTTCTATTTACGTGTTTCAAACAATTTGATGATATGACTGTGTCTGTCTTGGCTTGAGTATCCTTGTATACGTTTTTGTTTGTGTATTTGTTCGCGTATCATTGAATAAATGGAATAAATGGATTAGATACCGAAATCGGGTGTTGGAATTATTTGGCCATTTTGTGCGTATTTTGGCATAAATTGTGTGTGTTGGCTGAGTTACTCACAAAGCCATTGATTGAATCTGTAACACATTCATTTGGCGCATTAATGAAGCTATTTGGAGGGCTCATTGTTGGGAAAAAAGTGAGGCAAAAATAAAATAAATTCTCGGAACAAAGTGTGCTACATCCGCTACGTGTGAGACGCCACCAGCCCCATCCTCCGTAACCTCCACCTCCTCTCCTGTGAAGGTATCCCTGTCTTCCAAAAGTGTGAGTCAACCCTTGAAATATCAGATATGTCAGCGGCCTCTATCGATCTCGCCTTTGACAAGAGCAAAATCTCAGAACAGCAAACAATAGGCGACACCATAGTCTCAAAGAACGACAGGGATGCAAAGACCATCATCATGGAGAAAGTCTTGCACAACTTCGATCTATTATCGCACATATGCTGCTACTTAGACGCGGAGTCCATAGTGCTTAACTGTGGCATGGTCAACAAGAGCTTTCAGCTTGTTTTACAAAATGGTTCAAACAAGACCATGGAGAATCATTTTCGTTTGCTGTTAGTGAAAGATTTCAAAGTTAATCCAGACGCTAGAATGACGCGATCACAGGGGTATTATCGACAATTATACCTCGATTGTAGAGAAGAACAAATCATAGAAGATAATTTGATATGTGGTGGACACTAATGAGCAAGTCCAACACCCCAGATCAATGTCCGAACCCTGTAAAACAATTGACAGTTGATTGTTTAAACGTATGATCATCTATTATTATGACCCTGTTGTTTAATTCATGTCTGACTATACTTGTAAAAAGGGTGATTCTTTACAGGAACTCGAGAATAACTCTCCACAAAACTTTCGGTATCTTCTCGCGTGTCTCAGTTACCCTGAGCTTTGCTTCGTCCTTTCGTTTCCTCTTCCGACTATCCTGTCCACTGGGCTGATTCTCCGTGTGATCCCAGGTTCCCTTGAGGCACAGAAGAGCGTTGACGCGTTCCGTCACAGCGATTTTGCGGTGCCACCTATAATGGAGGAGGTCCGAGACAGTCGGCATGTTTTTGTCAGCAGCGGCAGTGATTAGGGCAGTGCAGTTTGAGAAGCAGTTTTCACCGATGGAAACAGTAGGAGATAGAATGAGTTTCGTCAGAGCGGAGCAATCACTGAAGGCGGAACGGCCAATTATCTTCACTGAGTCCGGGATGGTGATGGCCGTGAGGGAGGAGCATCCGTCGAAGGCGCCCTCGCAAATTATCTTCACTCCGTCTGGGATGGTGATGGCAGTGAGGGAGGAGCATTCGTAGAAGGCGCCAACGTCAATTGTCGTCACTCCGTCCGGGATTGTGATGGCCGTGAGGGAGGAGCATTCGGAGAAGGCGCCCTCGCCAATCATCATCACTCCGTCTGGGATGGTGATGGCCGTGAGGGAGGAGCATCCTTGGAAGGCGTTAATACCGATCTCTGTCACTCCAACTGGGATTGTGATGGCTGTGAGGGAGGAGCATCCATTGAAGGCGTGCATGCCAATCCACGTCACTCCGTCCGGGATGGTGATGGCTGTGAGGGAGGAGCAATCACAGAAGGCATATTCACCAACCTTCGTCACTCCGTCAGGGATTGTGATGGCCGTGAGGGAGGAGCATTCGTCGAAGACGCCCTCGCCAATTATCGTCACTCCGTCTGGGATGGTGATGGCCGTGAGGGAGGAGCATCGAGAGAAGGCCCATTCGCCAATCGTTGTCACTCCGTCAGGGATGGTGATGACCGTGAGGGAGGAGCATCCCATGAAGGCGCGACTGCCAATTATCGTCACTCCATCTGGGATTGTGATGGCCGTGAGGGAGGAGCATCCCCTGAAGGCTTCATCGGCAATCGACGTCACTCCCTCTACAAGAGTCACTTCTGTGAGTTCACTATTGTCTCTGAAGGTGTTGGGGGGGATGGATGTGCCATAGTATACTGCTGAGAAGGGCATTTTGGGAAGGGGAGAGTCCCGGGGTTGAGAGGATCTTTTCACTTGTCTTTTCGGTAACAGTTGAAAGCCCAAACTATTTGCTACTGATTATCTGCGAATTCCTACATTATTGACAGGATCAGGAGGGTTAGTGTGGTGTGATTGACGAAGAACAAGGGAGTACCATGGTGAGATCCTCAAGGATGCGTCTTTGCGGCGTCAATGGCGGTTCTCTGCCCGATAGCAACCCCAATATGATACTAACAGTATCGGAAGTATGGCCGAAAGTAGTATTATCTCGTCTATAAGACGGTAATAAGACGGGGAAAAAACCCACGAATACTGGACCTCGATTGAAGGGGAAATAACTTGGTTCCTTGACGTGAATAGGAGACTAAAATCAACGATAGGACGAATAACAACTGGTTAAAGCCTTAACAAGTGTTATTATTGATATTTTTGTCCTGCCTTACCTATATTTCGATAAGATTTTCTTTTGCCAAAAACTCCACTCAGATATTTTGGCAAGAAAACTGTATAATCAGCTGTATTACAAGCTTTAGATACTTTTACAACCGACTACACTCTTCACAATACCAACAACGATAATAATATCTACACCATATCCAAACACTTTACAGGCTTTAGCTCAAATTTGGTCCCCAACAAAACTACATCGCCCAATACCTAACTTTCAATCTCCTTCTCTCCATCTAAACATTCACGCCATACCCTAACTCAAGCGCTATCAGTACTACCACTTTTCATCCTCCCCGAGATGCCCAGCTCAGCAGTGTACTCTGGCAAAGAGAGATTCTTTGACGATGATGAACTCACGGAGGTGACTTTTGCAAAGGGAGTGACGAGGATTGACAATTACGTCTTCGCGGGTTGCTCCTCCCTCGCAGCCATCACCATCCTGGACTCAGTGACGACGATTGGCTATAACGCCTTCTGGGGATGCTCCTCCCTCGCAGCCATAACCATCCCGGACTCAGTGACGATGATCGGCATTGGCGCCTTCTGCGGATGCTCCTCCCTCGCAGCCATCACAATCCCAGACGGAGTGACGATGATTGAAAGATCCACCTTCAGGGGATGCTCCTCCCTCGCAGCCATCACAATCCCAGACGGAGTGACGACTATTGGCGAATGCGCCTTCTGGGGATGCTCCTCCCTCACGGCCATCGCCATCCCAGATGGAGTGACGACGATTGACAATCACGCCTTCTTGGGATGCTCCTCCATCACGGCCATCACGATCCCGGACTCAGTGACTACGATTGGCAATGACGCCTTCAGGGAATGCTCCGTCCTGACGAAACTCAGTCTATCTCCTGCTGTTTCCATCCGTGAGGACTGCTTCTCGGACTGCACCGCCCTAATCTCTGCCGCTGCAGATCAAAATATGCCGACTGTCGAGGACCTCCTCCATTCTAGGTGGCACCGCATACATGCACGCGTCACCGTTCTGTCCTGCCTCAAGACACTCTTTACGGACCAAAAAAAGAGGAAGCGCCTTGAAGGAGGTGAAGCGCAAACACTTGGGGTAACCGCGGTACGCAAGATGCTCCCTAAGGTTATGTGGAGAGTTATTCTGGAATTTCTGTAACTCTAAAATCAATGTTGAACAATGTAGGCAAGAAAAGTGTCATAGTCTTTAGCTCTTTTCAGAAGCGACATGCTCATGCTGCTCCCTGAGCTATTTTAGAGCTATTCTAAAATGAGGACTCCCCTTCGGATCCCTTGAAATCCCTCCACATTGTGGAGAAACTGAATAATTGCCTGAAATTGGCATATTTCGCAAATCACTCTTGCTCGATACAATAATCAATATTTGGTGATTGTCGGATATTACGCTGAGACCTCAAAAAGCGCTATTTGTTTATTTCTCAAAAGTGCCCCATCATCAACTCCTCTGCAACTTCTCTCTAATTCCCGCCTCTATTCATTTACGGGCAATATCAACCCATCTTGAGAGATATACTTACAGAAACGAAATTCATACAACTGTACATCCATCATACGTCGTATTTCTCCATTTTTCTCCTCATAATCTTCTCATAATCTCCTCGTCCAAACTTTCACCATACCATGCTCCGCCTTCTGATACAATCTCGACGTTCGTTGAGTCCTTTATCTCTCCTTTCATCTCTCCCTCCATCACTCCCTTCATCTCTTCCTCCATCTCCTTCATCTCTCCCTTCATCTCTCCCTTCCTTACCTGCCCAATCCCTGCGCTTCAAGTCTACCCTCACTGAGCAGCTTCCATCATCTCCTTCCTCAATTTCTCCCTCCTCGTCTTCTCCCTCCCTCCACGAGGTCCCTTCCCCCCATCCCTCCTCCCATCCCTCCTCCCATCCCTCCTCATCTGGTGAAGTAATCCTCCAATTCCCCCCCCCAATAAACTCTGTCCCTCTCAGCCTGCTCCGTTCAAACTCTCCCTCCCTCTACGACCCTCTCTCCAAGCAGCGTTCCTCCACCCTCCCTCTCTCCAAGCAGCGTTCCTCCACCCTCCCTCCCTCCTCAGCTTCCCCGGCCCCCCAAGGCGCTGACAGGGTAGTGTACAGCAAGATGGTTGACGACTACACCATCCACCCCACCACCCCTAAACCCAAACACACAGAGGAGGGAACCTTCACTGCGAACCACGTACTTTACAACGACCCTGAGGTCGCCCACGTTTCCATAGGCCGGATAACGGGGTTTGGGGGCGAGGGAGAACCTGGCGAGGAGGAGTCTGGTGACTTTGTTCGACTCGTAGACTTTGAGGCTGGGGGTAAAGTCCACGTCTACGACCTTACGTTCGTCGCCAGGTGGTGGGGTGAGGGCGGTCACGGCTACGGTCACATTAGGAATCTGGATACCTCTTGTCTCTCCTCCTCCACCTCTGCCTCCCCCACTGCCCGCAATCCCCCCCCCGTCGTTCCTAGCATCCCCTACTCAGCTGCCCTCTCCTCCCCCCCCCTCCTCCGTTCTTACATATCCTCCCACTACGCCTGCATCGTAACAGGTTGTCCCTCCCCCCCCCCCTCCTCCCTCTATTCCGACAGTACCCCCCTCCCCCCCCACCTCCCTCACCCCCCCACCCCATCCTGTCCCCCTACACTCCACCTCCAATACGCCCTAACCTCCTCCCCACCCTCACACTCTACACTATACGGTCCGCTGTTCAACGTGTACTCTAGAAGCAACGCGCATAATGTGGCGTACACGGGGGAGGGGTTACCGCTACATCAGGATTTATGTTACTACGAATCCCCCCCCGGGTACCAGCTCCTCCAGTGCGCTAGATCGAATAGGAGCGTATGGGGTGGTGAGTCCACGTTAGGTGACCTCTTTAAGGCAGCTGAGGTAATTAGGGATAGGGATAGAGAGGCGTTTGAGGCGCTTACAAAAGTGCCGCAGACTTGGTGTAAACAAAGAGGTGTAGGTGGGGATAGGGGTGCCGACATGGTCTACGAGGATGTTGTCATTAGGACCCACGGTATCACGGGGGAGGTTATCACCGTTAGGTGGGCGCCTATGTTTGAGGGGGTTAACGTTAGATACGAGGGGGTGGACTACGAGGAATTCGAGAGGGCTAAGAAAGCATTCAAGGACGTACTTGACGAGGGGACTTGGAAGGGGAGGCTGGGGGAGGGGGACTGCCTGGTATTCAACAACAGGGTTATGGCTCACGGACGGATGCCGTTTGAGGTGCTGGAGGGGGAGGAGGAGGAATGGGAGGACGGGATCACGAGGTGGATGCAAGGGTGCTACGGAGGGATTGATGAGGGGGGGATGGAGAGGAGACTAGACGGGAATGGGGGGAGGGGGATACTAGGGAACGGGACGAGAGGGCTGTGAAAAGCGGGAAAGGCACGCCACCGCCACACACGCCACCGCCACACACTAAAAGAAAGATAGTATAATTTGAGATTATTCATGAGCAATTGTTTCTCCGTCAAGCTATATTATACAAACACAATCAGCCCTATAAACCTATTTCGGGGCTTCTTTCGTCCCCGTCTTTCCGTCGGAGGACGTTGGAGCCTCTGCATCCCCCACCCCCTCCCCCCTCTCCTCGGTGATTAGCAACTTGTCGCAGTACCTCATCACCGGCGCCATCCTCAGGTGTGCCCTCGATATGGCGTCCATGGCTTCCGCGATCTCCCTGCATACCTTATATAGTACTTCCTCTGCGTTCAGGTTGTCCACCTCGCCCTCCCCGTCCCCGTCGAAAGAGGACACGGAGCTGACAGTAGACATCCCCATAGCCCAGCCCCCACGGCGCTCCCTGCCCGCCTCGTTGCCGACGATCTTGTTGGTAGCACGGGTCAGGGCCTTGTCGAGCAACTCGAAGCACTCTTTCACCCCGAGCCGGGCGTCCCCGTAGATCTCAAGGGTGGCCACCATCAGGGGGGGCATTTGAATCTTGAAGTTCTTGAACTTCTTTTGGATCTCCTCGACGCCCCTGGTTTTCTCGGACTTGCCGTCGCCGTCGGCCATCTTAGCCTCGACGGTTGCTAGAGCCTTGTCGAAGAGCCTGTCCGTTTCCACCATGCTCTTGTAGCTGCTAATGAACTGACCTCCAACAATGGTAAGGGGCATACTCAAGTAGAGCGTCCCAAACATCATCAGTATGACGGAGATCGCCTTTCCGGACATCGTGACCGGGTACATGTCCCCGTATCCCACCGATGTGATGGTAACGAGCACGAAGAACATGGAGTGCATGGCGTCGGGGAACATGCTCTCATTGCCGTCCCAGCCGACGAGGACCCTCCTACCAACGTCTGTGCTGCCGTCGATCTCCTCGGGAAAATCCACCTTGCATTCCTCGCCGATGAAGCAATTGGTACCGCCTTCCAACACGTAAAACAGCAGCGCGAAAACCGTCGTCATCACAGTGAGCATGAAGAAGGGTACGTAGAGCTTTGACATGGATCTCTTGAACGTGTCGTTCAGGACCATGGTTCCGGAGAAGTGGCGGGTCATCTTAAAGACACGGGTGACCTTGAGGATTTTTAGGAGCATGAGGCCGGCGCTGTCGGCCCCACTTATCGTGAAGTCCAGAGGTGTTCCGGCGGACATGCTGATCAGTATCTCGAGGTAGAAAGGCAAGATGCTGGCGACGTCGAGGATGTTCATGGGGTCCAACCAGAACCTCGTCAAGCTTCTGCTAACCACAGCCCTCATCAAAACCTCGACGCTAAACACCAACGCGAAGAATGCCTCAAAGGGAAAGTACATAATGCTAAAGTCAAAGAACAGCTCGTGCTTGTTGTTGCACTCGGGCCTGAAGCATATGTCGTGCATGGCGTTCATGTTGGTGTGCAGCCAGGTGAAGTCATTCACCTCTGGGAGTTGGGATTGGTCCGCGAAAGGGCGGCCCTCGATGGCGACGTCTTCGTCCTTGTAGCCATCGCAGGTTAAGTACGAACCGTTCCAGCTCTGTTGGATCCCCCCCGTCTTGTACCCGTAGCCAAAATTTTGATCAACTCCGAAGCAGTCGTCCTCGGTACAACTAAACCTTAAAGGCACGGCGTCCTCCGTAATGTTGTTCGCGTACTTGAAGCATCCGGGGTTCAGGGTTGCGTCACTGTTCGCAGGCTCCTCGCAGTACATCTTAACGATGTTTTCGCACGCAGCCGTGCCCTCCCCGTACGTCGTGAACGCTGGAACTGACTCGAAAACAAAGAGGGCAATGCTCCCCATAATCACCGTGATCATGAAGTTGCTGATCCTTGTAGCCATAGGCCCGCTCTGAGGGACCTCGAGGAGGAGCCACGTCCTGTCCCTCCAGGTGTTCTTGTACATGGCATCGCAAATGTATTTGACGAAGTGCTTCTCCTCCTCGTTGACCCCGCTTATCATGTCGGCTCCAACGTCAACACCCTTCCCTAAAACGTTGGCAACCGAGGCGAAGGTTCCCTGGTGAGCATTCGCGGTTTTCTGCAGAATTGCCAGCTTCTCTGCCGACAGTCCGAGTCCCCCCCCGATATTCATCCCGACATTCCCTAGACCACCCGCGACGTTCCCCAAGCCCCCGGTGACCATCCTTCCCAAGCTAACAGCAGGACTATTCTCGGACCCTCGGGAACTACTCCTTTCCTCCAAGGACGTGGCGAAGTTCCTAGTGGATGCACGCCTGTTGCTTCGTGCCCCCCTGCCGGTACCCTTCCGGCCCGTACCCCTCGTTGTACTTCTGGAGTTATTATTTATGTTAGGAGAAGCTGGATCACCGTTAGGATGAAACGCGCCCTTTTTCATTTTGGCCTCCGTGTCTCTGATCTTGGATGTCAAGTTCAAGGGTCCATCGTTTGTGCCTGCCATGCTGCTAATGGAAAGGATCTTCTTCATCAGACTGTTGCAGCTGGTCATTACGTCAAGGCACCACTCCAGCCTCTCCAGAGTCACAGTCGACTCATCAATCAAGTCATAAATCGCGTTGATGTGGTCGCTTATCTTGAGATACACGTCGTAGATGTAGAAGCGGCTGTCCGTGATCATTTCGGCGCTCTCGTTCTGGGACTCCTGGTTGAGAACCTTGCTTGTGACCTTCTCTATTAAGTTCATGGTCTTCTCCTTGGTAAACTTTGTGCTATTGTTTAGCCTGTGTAGTCTAGTAATGAGGTTGACCCCAAGTCTCTTCTTTCTCATCTCGAACTCGTGTAGCTCCTGTTTTATGGTCTCGTCGTCCTTCCCCTCGTCCTTCTCTAGCTTCGCCCAGGCTGCGTCGAACTCGCTCCCGACGATGGCAACGGGCATCGACAAGAAAAGTGCACCAAAGAGCATGATAATGGTGGTGACGGCCCTGGAAAAAAACATCGTTGGGGCTATATCTCCGTAACCTACTGTTGTCATTGTGACCATGGCAAAGTAGCAAGACACGTAAATGTCGGGGAACTTGCAAGTTTCGTGGTTGTAGCATGGTTCGACGAAGAAGACGAGGCTTCCAAACACGAAGGTGAACAGAAAGAAGAAGAATAACGGAAGGCCGAGGGGGTTCACACTGTGTCACGAGGGTTGCGGGTTAGGAGGACGGGTGTGGCAACTGTGACGTGCTTCTTGCGCATCGTCTCCGTGATGGCTTTTCATAACGTCCAATCTTTTCTTCCTCCATTCTCACCTGTTGGCGACAGCCACGCTAAGAACCTCGCTGCCCTCGAATTGTCGCGATAGCTTGAAAATTCGCAAACTCCTCGCGGCTTTAGCGAGCCCGGTAATGTAATCAAGGTCATCGGGACTGCCCGCAAGCGTCAGGATGTAGAAGGGGGCTACGGCTACGATGTCAGCCCAGTTCATGAAAGACTTGAAAAATGGAGTGGATTCGTCGATGATAGACCCGCCGCTACCATCGTCCATAGGAGATGGCTTCAGGATGAGCGACTCAGCCGCGACAAGTCGCAGGATGAGCTCGCCGGTGAAGATGACAGTGAAAACAATTTCCAGAATATCGTAAGTAAGCGATGCGGCAAGGAAGGGGTAACGAGCTGTGGCGGGGTCGCCATTGACGCTGTAGTGATTGGGACCATCCATAGTTTCGAAAAGTACAGTGACAATGGACGCCAGGATCGTCACTGTTATGAATGTGCTGAATGCATAGGCAAACTGACTGGAGGTTTCATCCTCAAGAAACACAAAGAGGGCCTGCCGCCAAGTCATGGACTCCTTCTGAGAGAGGAACTTGAGCTTGGTGGAACTCTGCATGGTCGTTATTGTGGGCCTTCTTTCTTCATCCTCGTCGCTCTCCTCCCTGCGGCCTGCACTGCTATTAGTTGTAGCCTGCCCAGTTTTGTGGTCACCCTCTGTTGAGGGTCCTTGACCACTCACGGGTTCTATCTTGCCATTCGGACCGGAATGCGGCCACTTGCCTCCTTTTTGTGGTCTAAGAGTCGTGAGCTGAAAGTTGGATTGCATCTTCACAGGCGCACGAAATGGGGAGCTGTCATCGCCGCTCTCGGTCCTTTCCCGTATTGACCTCCTTAAATCCTCGCTCGGCATTGTGTTATCGAAATCGAACTACTATATATCTGTCAGGGGGTGCGAGATGAGGACGATCTCACAGGGTGGGATAACTCCAATATCCTGTGGGCTGCGGGGGCAAGGGCTGACTTTCCGGGTGGTCGAGATCAAGGGACTGCGTATCCTGTAGTCGATTCGCCTGCTATCCGACTCAAAGCTGAAAACTTCTCAGGATTGTGGCGAGAAACCCCCAATGTTTTCGCTGCTGCTCCAACTTTCCTTTCATGAGACGAAGTGCTGTCTTTTTTATTGGGGGGCAAAATGAGGGTTTTATACCCACACTCGGCATCATTTCTGTGTGATAATTGTCTATCACGTGCGCACTTTTACGTGCAGGAAGGCAGGCGAAGAATGAATTTAAATAATAGAAGCTTAGTCTTTGACTGAGTTGAGTTTTTAACTACCATGTCCACATCATTTATGGTATATCCATTATGTGATCTTCCTCAATTGTCCCCCCCGTGACAGTCTTTTTGGTCCTTTCCATTTTTTCTAGAAGTGCTCCAGCTCCTCTGGTAGATCCTCTCCCGCGACCGGCTCGGCGTTCTCTACAAATTCTATCTCGGCTGCTTTGTCAGTGTTCTCCTGCGTTTTCGTGCTACAGATATCTGAGTGGGGTGCTGCCACTCTCCCCTGGGTCAGCTCCTTCCAGTTGGTCTCTTCGAGCCACATGTGAGATTTAATTTCTTCGCAGCCTTTCGGTCCGCTTCCTAACCTCTTCTCGCCTTCTGGGACAAGGAGGCACGTAACGATGTCTTTTGCGTCGTCTGAAAGCATACCAGCGTTGCCTGCCTTCTCAAAGCAGTCACTCCCCTTGTTGTGGTTGCCAATATTCTTGTAGAGCTGCGTCTCGGGCGTGTCGGCGTCCCCAAACGGCAGCTCGCCTGTAAGCATCTCGTAAATGAGCACTCCCAGGCTCCAGAAATCGACAGTGTGGTTGTGACCCTTAGTCATAACCTGCTCGGGAGCGAGGTAGGAGGGGTCTCCACACATGGTGAACTGCTGCTGCCCGCTCATCTCCCTGGAACACCCCAGGTCGGCGAGCTGAGCGTAGCCCTGAGATGTGATCCAGATGCACTCCGGTGAGACCCTCCTGTGCATGATTCCCTCGTCGTGAAGGAACTCGAGTGCCATGACTACGCAACCCGCGTAAAACCTGGACGCCGCCTCGTCAATATTTTCGACGGTAGAGAGGATCTCGGAGAGCTGACAGACGACGATGCCCTTGAAAACAGCGTAGACGCACTTCTCGTCCGTGAAGGATGCCAGAATGACAGGGACAAAGTTCGAAGGTCTAGACAGCATCGCGAGAAGGTCCCTCTCTTGAACTATTTGGTCCACGCAGTCAGCGTCTATGATCTTCTTCTTGGAAACGGCCTTGACGGTGTAAGTCTGAAACGTGAAGCTCCCCCCCCTTTTGTGCAGGTATGCGCCGACAAAACCGTAGGCGTACTTGAAGGCGCAGCTCTGGAAGTCAAGTTCACTGTACTTGACACCCTGGATTGTGTGCTTAGCGATCCTGTATGTTGTGGTAGACTGGACCTGTTTCATTTGCTTCCTCTTATTCTGGTCGAACTCAATGAGCTCGTGCAAGTCCCCGACGACCTCTATGAAGGCTGACCTGGAGAGGGTGAAGACCGAGGTCTTGCCGACGGCCTGAACGTTGAGGGCCCTGGGTTCCTCCATGAGGAGGCTGCGTTCTCCGAAGTAGTCGTTCGTTTTTAGCCTCCTGAGCTCCTTCTCGGCCTTCGTCTTGGGGTCGATAGTTGTGCAGATGCACTCGCCGTTGGAGATGATGTAGAAGCTATGGCCCTCCTCTCCCTGCTTGCAAATGTAATCCCCATCCTCGAACGTCTGCTCCGCCAAGACGTCGCAGAGGCGCTGGAGCTGGGGGATGGGCAGCTGCTTCAATATTTCCACCTTTTTCAAAATCTTGATGAGGTTTGTGTGGCTGACCTTTCTCATGAGCATCGCCTTGAAGGCGGGCCTAGCGAGAGCCCAGATAACCCCATCCGAAGTCGCCGTTACCGTGGCAGCCCTTGGCTTTCCGTACATCAGAGACAGCTCTCCGAAGCTACTTCCCCCTTCCTCGTAAGACATGACGACGTGCATAATCCCATCCTCTCCCCTAACGCTGACCTCAAAGGTACCACTGTCGACCACGTAGAACTTGTCTCCCTGGTCCCCCTGCTTGATGACTACATCTCCCTTCTTGACCTGGACCTTCTCGAAGACACTATAGAGCTTGGAGAGCTGATCGGGGAGAAGGTGCTGAAATAGGAAGTTGGCATGCGTGAGGTCCTTCAAGCGCTCCGTCTCCTCACTAGTTTTCTCTATTAGGTACTTTTCAAGAGGGAAGTCCTCCAAGTCCATTGCGGCGGACATGCGCCTCGTGTGGTCCATTACCATCCTTCGCTTTGCCTTAGACATGGCCCTACGGACGGGCTTGTGCTCCGTCATGTGCCTCAGAGTGTGACTGCTAGTAACCCTCAGCGTGTTTGTCAATTCCTTCTGGTTCTTTGTCTTTGCTGCCATTCTAACCTCAAACTCGTCGCCCGAAGAGAAGACGTCGGAGTTTTCGCCTGATTCTTTGAATTCAATGTCGTCAAAATATAGGGCTGCGAAACAAAGTGAAACAAGCGAGCCGCAGAGTTAGTTTGGTGGGGATGAGGGGGCGTTAGCATGTGCCTGTGTGCCTTTCGACGCTCTTTCACTTCATATTCATCCTCACCTATCATGGTTATGTCGTCGGTCCTGACCTCGTACTGGAGCCACAGGTTGTAGGATTCCCTCACGACCTTCCTGCAAGCCTCAAGCGGGTCTTTGTTGCTGTGGACCATGTCGCAGACTGTCTGTGAGGTAAGAAACTCAAAAACTCCGTCTGAGGCAATCACGACGTACTTGTCGTGCTTGGAGATCTCGCGCACCAGGTGCTCCGGCTCGGCAAACACCCCAATAGCCTCGGCGCAGGCGTCCCCGATCGACCGGGTGAAGGCAGTCCCAGGCTTGTCCAGAGTGACGTTCCAGAGTCTTGGGGGGTCACCAATCTCGTCGATTTCCTTTCCGAGCTCCGTGCCCCAATTCTCGTGGATGGGCTCAATCCCCTCGATCTGGTCGATCGTGAGGACCTTGGCCCCGACTTTCTTCACCCTCTCACGCTCGTCCTTGCGGAAAGGTGTCTGATCGATCGAAAGCGGCTCGGCAAGAATT
Source organism: Triparma columacea (assembly GCA_030267965.1). Classification (NCBI taxonomy): domain Eukaryota; class Bolidophyceae; order Parmales; family Triparmaceae; genus Triparma; species Triparma columacea. Next base: position 59,829 of record BRYA01000181.1, on the reverse strand, counting down.
TTGCCCTTCTCTTCCATGTGCTCACTGCAAATTATTGCACGGCTGTCGCCAACGTTGGCAACATAGAGGAACTTCCCGAGAACGAGCACTGTGATGGCTGTCGTGCCCGAGAGCTGGTCGTCAAAGGCTGCGCGGTGGCACTGCGAGTTGGTCTCGATGAAGGCTTCGGTATACAATTTCTGGATCTCTTCGACGGACATGGAAAAGATATCCTTGTTCGAGGCCTTGATAGAGTCCTGCAAAATCTGCGGCAGCTTGTGCTTAGCAAAGATGGAGCAAGTGTCCCCGAATGTACCGTGCCCATCAAAGACCCCGAAAAACGCGGCTGACTCCAAACCGCAGAATTTCCTGACGACGACGTAGGAGTCCTGGTTTGCCTTGTTGAGCTCTGCGAGAGGGGGGAGGGGCGGTTGAGGAGGGGGGAGAGGGTTGGATGGAGACGCCAACAATCAGCCGGGCGTAGGGTGCGTGATAATCAGCGAAGACCCCATTCAGAGTCAACAGCCCGCAATAAGTCCGAAGGGGGGGGTTCAAATCCCAGATCACAATCTTGTATCATAGCAATGAAGAATCCACAACCTCCCGTTTTCTCCCCCTCACAACCCAGATTACTTACGATTTGGGTAGTAACCCTTCTGACTAACGTATGCGTAGCGATAAGTAAACCCTCCTTTGCCTGGATCGTTGTTGTCCACCAGAAATTTAGCTACCTCCGTTTTTGCCGAGGCATCTATCCTCTTCTTGATCTCCTCCTCAGACAGCGGGGAGTAGTTATCCTTATGCGATTGCGCGTTATTGGGATGGTGGTCCACCGACGTGGAACCACAATTCCCCATTCCTCGTTAGTTGGCAGAAATGGGAAGGGTATATAGATATGGCTTGTGAACTGTTGGGGGCGTGAAACACCCCAAACCCCAAACTGCCTCGGTTCAGCTTTGGAATTGTCCTGTCCTTGAGGGGGAGTTGGCTTTTTATGTGCAAGCACATTTTGAACGCTTCGGTGTCCATCAGGGCTCCGTGTTGGTAAGTTCTGGGTGATACAGGTTTGTTTGCCTCGCTTGGTTTCAACTTCCAATCTTTTCTTGTTCCTCCTTCTCAAATCGACTTAACCATGGGTTGCCCCTCTCCCCCTCAACATATCACCTCATCCCTTCGTCCCCTCCCCCCCCCTTGTACCCCCAGTCTGAAGTGGTTCGAGTGCCACGAGTGTCATGACGAACACATGGACCACTGCATGGCAGCCTCTCCCATCTTAACTCTTGCCTGCCTATCCTGCAACATGCTCTTCAAGAAGGACCTCAGCATATTCGGCGACCAGGACGAGGTCTGCCCCCACTGTGGTAACCGATATATTAAGGAGGGAGAGACGAACGAGGGCGTGTTGTTCAATCAGGGCATGGACGAGATTGTGGACATGCTCGACTTCGCAATGGGGACTGAAAAGGGCATCAAGAGCACGAGCGACATGGCGTTGATTGGGACCCTGGCGGAGGACGAAGAGAGCGTGACAAGCAATATGAGCAATGGGGATCAAGGGAGGGCGGCCGCCATGGAGGAAAGGAAGAACAAACTTATGAAATTAAAGAAGAGAAAGAAGAGCAAGGCGAAGGCGAAGGGGGCAGATGAGGGAAAGGAGGGGGGAGGTGGAGGGGTAATTCCTCCTCCGGTGATTCCTCCGCCTTCTTCGTAGTATGTTGTCGTACAAATGTTGTTGTTGTGTTGAACTGAAACAGTATCACAATTCGTTGTTAGGCGGTCGGTCGTCTTTCTGTGGTCGGCCATTGCTTCGTGGATCGCCGCTCGATTCCTCGTCTCCCCCCCCCGTCACCTGCTCCCCCATTTTTTTCCTCATCTCCTCCTGCTCCCTCTTTTTCCTCTTCCGGGCATTAGACCTTGCCCTCCTCGCCTCCCTTGCCTCCCTCGCTGCCTCTTTCGCCGCCTCCTTCTTGCGGTTGATCTCGGACAACATTTCTAGGTCGGAGTCCTTCAATTGTTGGGGGGGAGGGGGGTCTGGAGGCGGGGAGGCGGCAGCAAAATGTTCTTGGGATTTTATGTCACCAACGGGGTCAACTAAGACCATTGGAGGCTGCGTTGTTTCCACAACAATCTCAGGCTCCTCAAGCTCGCCACCAAAATCTTCTTCTAGTTCAACATGTCCGTCCCCCCCACCCTCGGTTTGTCCAGCATCAAAAATGTCACTGAAGCCCCCCTCAACCACCTCTTCAGTACCCCTCCCCCTCCCCCCCCCGTTGACCATCGTCCGCTTCCTTGGCGCGATCCTGATCCCATTGATGACAACTATCCAAGTGACCGCCACGAAAACAAGACTGCTCCACTTCCCCATACTCCACCCCCACTTGTCATTAAATTTCTTGGTCTTGCTCCCAAGCTCCGTGACCTTCATGCTAGAGTCCGTGCTCTTTTTTAAGAGCGCGTCGGCAGAGGTTGTCGAGTGAGTGAGCGTCTGCTGGAGGGCCAACGTGGAGTTTAAGAGATTTGAGGTGAGGGATTGGAGCTCTTGTGTCAAGGGGTCAGTTTCAACGTCGATTGAGCTATTTGTTGCACTTTCAGAAACTAAATCACCATTATTAGAGGAAGATTGTAGAGGACCAGGTGAAGATATTACCTGGGTAGTCGTAGGAGGGGTGGAAATTGGGGTGGAGACTTCATCATTCCTCACCGCCCCACCAGTATTGGTGAACGACGACGACGTCAATGGGGTTGATGGACTAGATACGTGTGTGAAAGGGGTACCACTGAGAATCACCGAATAGTCTACAGACGTATCAGATGTTGGGGAACCCATTTGAGGTTTTAGGTTTTGCCTATTTTTGGACACCCGGATTGTCCTTGAATTATTCCTTGACCCTTTTCAGAAAAAGGTGGCTGCGCTACACGGCTCTCGCGCTCTCCGCTTCAATGCAGAGTGCTATATAATATAAACATTTTTACATACAAACATAAGTGTTGCTAATCTTTGAAAGCCTCGCCAAGCCTTTTTGCAAACTTCTTCAACTTCTTTGCGAATTTGGTCTTCTTCGTCATATCGTCTGCAAAGAGATCGTAATCGTCGTGTTCCAATTCCACCTCTGTCAGCATATTCTGCTTCCTCACCGCGCTGAAGACGAGCTCCAGAAACAGGTTGTCAGACTTGCCCTGTTTTCTCTTGATTGCGCTGACGATCCTCTTGACTGCAATGTACTCCCGGGTCGAGAAGATGAGCCGCTGCTGTTTCAAGGCGGCAATGGCCATGGCTTCGTCGCTATTGTCCTCGTCAGTTTCGAGATGCATGTCTCTCGCGACAGTCGCCCCAAAGGCTAGTTTCGACAGCCTGTACAGGACGTCCTTGAAGTAGACCTTATTCTGTTTCGTGTGTTTGAATCTGTAGATGGGGATGTCTGCGTCCCACAGGAGGCTGTTGATGTCATGGTCGGTCACATTAGATCCTGACCCGAGGCCAAGGGGCGGCTTGAGGCCTATAATGACGAACTTCAACTGCTTTATTGCAATGAACTGGGTAGCGTCGGGATCGAAAATCGCCCAGACGCCACCAAAATTCCTCATCTCGTCCTTCAACTCCTGGACTTCCTTTGTCTCGGTCTTGGCGACGTTGAAGTTATCGAGAAGGACCGCGACGAACAGGTTGAGGGTGACGTACTGGCATATGATCACAAACAAGTAGTAGTAAATTGTGCTCAGCATAGGAACATTGTACTCGTTCTCGCGGTACGTGTCGCGGTGAAGGAGGAACCAGTTCTCTCCCGTGCTAATCCTGAACAAAGTAATGAAGGCCTTTCCGAAGGACCTAAAGTTGGCGTCAGGATTGATCCCTACTCCGTACATGCCAGGATGCTCTGCAGGCTGAGGATTGTAAAATTCCCCAGCCTCATTGATGTTTGTGCTGCCGAAGAGAGCCACTCCAAGCACGGCGAATGTGAAGTACAGCATTATCAGAAGTATGGCGACGTTCCACACGGAAGGAAGACTGTACATAAGGACCTTTATCAAGTCTATGAAACCGCTGTTGCTCCCGAGTAGCCTCAGGATCCTCGTTGCCCTGAACACTCTAAAGATACGGAGCACGAACAAGATCTCTGTGTTCCCTTGAGCTGCATCGGCGTACTCGTCGAGGATGCTCGTCGTGACGAGGAAGAAATCGAAGCAGCAGCTCCACTTCTTGAAGTAAAGCTTGGGGCCCTCCCCAACAATTTTCAGCGTCGCCTCGAGTGCAAAAAGCATCGTCAACACCTTGTTTATTGCTTTCACGTTCGCAGCCCATGTCTCGCTTTCACCAACGTGGCTCAAACTCAACATGAAGACGCTAAAGGCGATGAGGACCATCACAAAAAAGTTGAACATAGAAGACTTGATGATGTACCAGCAAGCCCTTCTAATCGGATTCTTCGGCATTCTCGCCTTGGGCATCGCCCTGGAGAGCAGGACAGCCCTTTGTGCCTCTATCCAAGCCTTCTGCTCTTCTGTGATGAGGCCGCCCCCCTCAGGGCCAGCGGAGTTGAAGTAGTCGCAAAGAACTCCAACGAATAGCCCAATCCCAATGAAGGTCTCCAGGCAAATGAAGAGGACAAAGAAGCTCGTTCCTAGCAGGCTGCTAGAGTCCGAGGTGGGGCTAAACCCCATACTTGTTACATGCATGCCTTTTTCGGCAATTTCGTACCACCCCTCTAAATTTGCGACGATGAAGAGCGTTGATACGCTCTTAAAGAAACTGTCAAAGTTCCACATTGAGTTCAGCCACTCTCTTTTAAGGACGAGTTCCACATTCGCTTGGGTACCGTTCGAGAACTCTTGAACGTGACTAATCGTGAATGTGCCGTTGCAAAGTGTTTGTTCGATGATGTTCGCGTCGTTGCACTGCCAAAAGAGCCCACCAAAGAGTCCCATGCCAAGGATTGCAAACACGCCAGTGATCAACGTCACCACGATCACAACGTTCATCACGCTCATAAAGCTACCAATGATGGAATTGACAACCTGGCTCAAATTCTTGTTCCTCTTTATTGTCCTTAGGGGGCGAAGAACTCTCAAAAGCCTGATCACCTTCAAGTATCCAATTTCAACGTCGGACGTTGTGCTCGTGAGAAGCATGTCCATTAACGCCGAAACCACAATCAGGAAATCGAGTCTATTCCAGGAATCCTTAAGGTACGCAAACTTGGTCCAGCAAAACCCAAGAGCGACCACCTTCAGGGACATCTCTACTGTGAAGATGCAGGTGAAGACATAGTCGAGTAAAAGGAGGGTATTTTTCAGGCTGTCCGACATTGTGGGGCTTTCGAAGGCCAGGCAGATCGAAGATATCATGATGCTCAAGATTATGAAGCTGTTGAAATACTGGTGATGAGCGAACTCATGGCAGAAAACTCTGAAGTGATTTGCGTGGCCGAAGACGAAAAGGGACTTCCCAGAAAGGGGTTTTGCGTCGACGAGATGATGTGAGTCCAAGGATATACTTGATTGCATGTGCATCAGTTGCCTTGTGATGCGCGCTTTATCGCCTGCGGATGCAACAGCCCTGATATTTTCCTCCATAGAGACGGCTATATCCGACTCGCGCCTTCCTTCCCACTTAGATTTTCTTCCTATGCTTTGGAGCCTCTTTCTCTCTTCGAGCTTCTTTCTGAAGAAAAACCTGACGATAGGCTTAATAAACCTTGCTCTCAAGCCTTCCAAATCCGCGTCGACCTCGTTCCTCACTTCTTCGACCTCTGCCATCTCCGTAGGGCTCAATGTGTTTGCCCGAGCTCTTTCACTAGCCAGGTCGCAGTCAGCGTCGTATATTGTCCTCCCGAAGCGGTTCTCGCTATCAAAGTACCCGTGACGTTTGTTCATTACGAGTAATTTTCCCATACCTGGTTGCATTTCCCTCTTCAAGCCACCGGTGCTCGTAGAGACGTTCATAATTGCCCTGTCAAAGACTTCCATGACGGCCAGTTTACTAGCGGTCTCCAGTGCCATCTTGACTTCACGTGCTCTGGCCTCTTTTTTGCGCTCCTCTCTTTTTACTGCAAACAAGTCCTCCTTGACCTTCTCGAAACTGCGTGGGTTGGGCCGTCCGAGTTTAGAAATTGCCATGCCGGTTCACCCCCCGTCGTTCTCACCTTCGGATTAGAATGGCCAGGAACAAATTCAGCAACATGAAATTCCCCAGAACGATCCAAAAGAAAAAGTACAGGAGCACTGTCCAGTTCTTCTGGGTACACTCGACACCCCCGAATGCAATGGCGTTCCAGTCGTCTAAAGTAAGGACTCTAAAGATCAGAATAAATGCTGATCCAAAACTGTCCATATTGCCCTCGGAATAATCTGCCGCGCAGGAAACGTATTTACCGGCAAATAATTGCGTTCCCGCGAGGACAACGATGAAGATAACGAGGGAGAGGAGACATATAAAGAGAAAGTACTCCTCAGAGGCCGTCTCGAAGACGCTGATAATTGTCTGAGTGGCCTTCAAATGTTTCACCGCCTTGGTCACCCTTAGCGCACGGAATACCCTCAGTGCCCGCAACGCTGACGCGTCCGCAAGAGCACTATCTTCCCCTTGGTCGATGGGCAAGAATTCAATGAGGCTCGTCGCTACGATCACAAAATCAAACTTATTCCAACCCTCACTGAAGTATGCTGGCCACCCCATCCCGATCATTTTGACGACCATTTCGACCGCAAATATTATGGTGAAGATCCGGTTACTCGTGTCTAGAAATTGCTGCTTTTCGGGGCTCTGGAAGGGAGTCTCTACTCCCAGGACAATGGTGTTGAGCAGAATGACTATGAAGATGGTTCCTGTGAACAAGCTGTGCGTAATGATAGGCTCGATAAATTTGCTTCGCAAGCGCCTGTAGCTCCTCATTGAGGGCGTAGCGTTGATGGCCTTGTATTGCTTCGTTGCTACGCTTTTCGCGCGCGAGTAAAGCTCGACCAAGATAGATCCTGCGTTGCCATGGCGCAAACGACGTTGACGCTCCTTTTCCTTTTCCTTCTCCTCCTGTTCGATTTCGAGAGGTGATTTCTTCGTATAAATTAGGCTTCGTCCTACTATGCGGGGGGATACCTTGACTTCGATTTCAAGGGGCGTAGTTATGGACCTCGATAATGAACTTCTCCCCGGGCTTGTTTTCACATGCTCGTCGAACCATGAATCAGAGAGGTCTGCGGGCAAGACAACCTTATCTCCTGTCACAGGCATTGATACGCTTTGAGAGAGCACCCTGGTAACCCCATCTGATTTATCTAATCTGCCGGCAGCCTGCTCCATATCTTGCTGGTTCCTTGCCTTCTCGTAAGAATTCGTTAGCACGGCAATGGTGAGGTTGACCAGCCAAAAGCCTCCAATGAGGATGATAATGCTAGTGTAAGCCTCGATACCGTAATAACCCTTGGCATTCAAAGGGTACAAGACCCCATCAGTCCAATTTTCCAGCGTCGTGATTTGGAAGACTGACAGCATCGCATAAGCCAAGTTATTAAATGACTGGGGGGGAAGGAGAGGGAATTGGGGAGGCGTAAGGCGTTAATGCTCAACGCCAACAACGTCGATGTTGCTCGGTGATGCCTGTACCGATGAAAACGAACTCACCATGTAGCCATCCCAAAAGTCCAAATCGCCTATAAAAAACGTCAAGCCGAATACTGAAGCAATGTAAACAAAAAAGAGGAGCAGGAGCATGGCCCTCATCATTGGGACTGCAGAACCAGTCAGCGTCGTGATCATAATTTTCAACTTGGGCATCGAGCTTATCGACTTCAAGGGTCTCAGTACTGCGATGAGGGGACGGGGGAGGGGGGGGGGGAGATTGAAACCGGAAGATGTGAGGCTCTTCGCTTGAAGGAGATGTGCGCGGCTTTGTCCCCCTCCCCACCATAGACAAAATCCTCACCTCGTGCAACTCTGAGCACAACCAAGCCCCCTCCCTCTTCTTCTCCTTCATATGCTAAGGTCATGACCTCCTCGAATATGGCGGAGAGGACAACGACGAAATCCAGCCAATTCCAGGATATGCTGAAGTACCCCTTCCTTCGATCCTTGACCCCGAGGGCACACATTTTGATACCCTGGAAATGAAAGCAGGGGAGGTTCGGTGGGGGCGGGGGGGGAGTTAGCTGGGACAGTGTAAAGTGCTCAGAGGGGGGTAGGGGGGTCGAGTCTCGGTTAAAACGACCGCTAGTGAGGCCAACAGAAATTTCTGCAACAGTTACTACTCACCATCTCGGTGATGAAGATTGCCAAAAATATGCGTTCTAGCCAGCGAAAGTCCCTCTCGACCAGAGGGTCCTGGACGGCCATGTCTATTGTGTTGACCATAATGACGGCCAAGATGAACCTGTCAAAATTGGGGTTTTCCATTATGCGTATACAGCCTTTTACAAATGAACGTCTTCCCCCCTTGACATCCTTTACCAGCCTTTGGGCGCATGATAATGGTCGCTTCGGAGGTTCTCCGCTAATGTTCCCGTAAATGCTCTCAAATGTGACGGAATCCCCGGAGGATTCTTTCTTATGTAGAGGATTATTCGCCATCTCTACTTCTGGGGGTCCCCAGCTAATTTTTTGTGCCCTCTTCCCAGCCGCCGTGGCCTTCTTCCGCTCACTGGCCTTCCTCGCTGGTCCTCGTAAGTTGGAGGCGACGCGAGTCGAATTTGGCATCTCTACTGACTACTGTGTGACTTACTTTTGTCCAAAGAGCTTCGAAAGCTCTACGGAATTTCCTGCTTCCTGCTCTAATCAGGCCCTCTTTCTGTTGGGGCCCAAAGCAAGCACCAGTTGAGAACATCGCGAATCCTAACTGAATTACGTCAATAGCTTGCACCATGAGTTTAACAGACGCTCTCCCGGACAACGGAAGCTTCTCGGTTGAGGTTCTTGGAGCCACTTTGGGCTTCAAACCCAACCTCGTGGCCAAGCCCACACCGGAGGAGAAAGTAGAGGGGGGGGAGGGGGGGGAGGGCACTGATGTTGCCGATGTCGTTGTTGGGGGGTACGTTGCTCCGGCTTGCTACTGCAGGCTCAAGCTGAACAACGTGGCTCAGTGCTTTGAGCAGGCCAAGGCGGATAACGAGGGGGGGGATGAGGCAGGTGATGGGGAGGTAGCTGCTGCTGACCCCGCGGTTGTGCTCTCATCTGAGACCTGTATCGGAGATGGTGAGGGTCCCGCCTTCACTTACAACTTTAGCGTGAAGGTGGCCTCGAAGGAAAAGCTCAAAGTTGTCAGCTCTGTCATCTCTGATGCCCTGGTCAACGACGGAGGGGAGATCGAGATCTTTAAGGTCGGAGGCGATGGGGAGGAGGATGAGAAGCTTGGAGGCGCCCCTTTCAGCCTCAACGGAGCTTTTGGCGGGGATGCCATTGTCATCAAGTTGGGCGAGGTCCCAACAGTCGTCGAGGAGGAGAAGGGTTCGGCAGAGGAAGCGAAGGCCGAGACTGAGGAGAGCGAGGAAAAGAAAGACGACAGTGGCGACTCTCCTGCTGCCACTGAGGGGGGCGCTGCTGAAGGCGGCCAAGCCGCCGAGGCTGCCCCCGAGGAGCCGACAGACAAGTCTCCTGGTTTGTTGGCCGAGTACGGTTCCACCTCCCAGATCGAAATCAAGGTCAACCTCGGTGACAGCATCGCTGATTTCATCGATGGAGGGTACTCCATTGATTTCTCGAAAATCACGGCCAACAACGTCCCAGCCTACGTCTTTGGGGTCAAGGTTGCGGTCGAGGATGATGTTGACAATGAAGGGTACTTAGTCGAGCTCCAGGAGAAGTTGGCGGAGGAGAATAAAAAGTGGTCTTACGAATGCATCCTGGAGGGATTGGGTGGTGACATGGTTGTGAGGGGGGGTCTTGTCGAGTTCGTCAAAGATGAGGAGGAGGCTCCAGCGGAGGGAGATGTTGGGCTAGAGCAGGGGCAAGGTCAAGAGGAGGCCCCGAGCGATGTTGCGGAGACTGATGGAGGAGAGGAGGGAACGGCCCCCAAGCCCGTCGCAAGGCCAACTGGAAAGTTCAACCTATACTTTGCGGGCTCCTCCATGTCGTCTTTTATGACGTACCAGGAGGGCAAGGCCTTGAGAAGCACTATTCGGGCGGGAGGCGATGAATTCACCGTGAAGCTCATGAAGAAGGTCAACCCCGACGCCGTTGCCACTGAGGAAGAGGCGGCCCCAGCAAAAGGGAAGAAGGGGAAGAAAGGGAAGGGGAAGGAGGAGGAGGAAGTGGTTGACGAGGCGCCTGCGGTGAAGAACTGGGAAAGCAGCATCAAAGTTTCCCTGGGCTCCCTTGTGGAGGCTGGTGTGACGGAATGCGTGGTCCAGGGGAGATTCGACGAGGACACAAATCTCGATGGGACGGTCACGATAACCTCGCCCCTCTTTCCGGAGAACCCAACTGGTAAGGGAGGTGGCGAAGAGAGGATTAAGGCCGTTTCTGGAGAGGCCTATGCCTCGTACGAGCACAGCTTGGAAAGGGATATGTTCAAAGAGTTGAAAGACCAGCTGGATGTGTCCGTCGATCAGCTCGTTGAGGAGTTTACAGAGCTCTTTCTCCTCAACGAGTCTGCCAATACGCACATGGGCAAAGAGGAGAAGCTCAAGAGGATGCTTTACCACCTCAACAAAAATGGGGGCTACTTCACATTGAAGGAGAGTCTCAAGCCTTGCCTGCAACGAATTGTTGCGGAGAGGGTCAAGGACAGCGATGTATTTACCGGGGACGGTGCTCCTAGGTTGGACAGCGATGAGGGCAATGTTTACGTAGCCAAGCTTTTTGATTTCTTGTTGAAGGAGATGAACGACTCGGTTGTGAGGAAGTTCGTCCCTCTGAGCGTGCTAGAATGCAGGGAGAGCAGAGAGAACGATATCAAGGTCGCAAAGAATATACCGGAGAAGATGGTCAAGCTCAAGATGCTTGCGGAGGATTTCGAGGGCACCGGCGACGTTGATGCTGCGAGGAGGTTCCACATGGACAGAATTGCCATGGCCGAGGTCGAAACTAAGAACGAGAAGATGGGCTGGAAGTACCTTGTTGGTGCCAAGGTCGACTACGCTGACTTCTTGCTAAGCATACAGGCTAGAGGTGAGGCCATCGCGTGCTTGAGGGAGGCTGTGGGTCTTAATGGGAAGCGGGTCGACAATGCAATGTTGTTGGCCTGCGTCATATTGGAGGAGAGTGGAGAGGGAGCTGGGGATCTTCTAGGGGGCTGCTTCGACCTCTTACTACCGGATGACGAGAACGGGGAGGGATATGACGAGGATAGCTTTGCGGAGGTTGACAACGCCGCAGTCCTGAACGTCTTAGTTGCCTTGAACTACAGGCAGGCTGGCCAGGCATCCTTGATGAGGAGGGCGCAAAGGACGGCCGCACTGGCAGTGCAGAAGATCGGGGGGGGGTCGCCCCTCAGGCACTTGATCGTTGCTTGCCTCGACGCGGCGGAATTTTTGCTCGCCAGCAAACTCTCCAAGTGCGCCAAGGTTTGTCTCGAGTGGGCAGAGGAATGCGAGGCCAAGGTCAAGGCCAAGTGCCGAGAGAATGGCTTCAACGACGGGGGGGTTAGGGAGCTGAGGGCAAGGCAGGCCGTGATCAAGTGCAAGATATGCCTGATTGAGGGAGATCTCGAGGCCGCCAAGGGGTTTGCGGCAGAGGCGGAGAAAAGGCACAAGAGCTTTGGCAAGGTCGAGAGGGGGCAGGTGGCCCTCATGGCCTCCGAAATGTTCTTGGTCGCGGGTGATGACGATAGTGCGCTGACGAAGCTCATCTCTTGCCTTGAACTTCTGCCCGATCCCGTCCCATTCAAGGTCTACTACAACTTGTACGTGATTCTGAGCGGGCAGGGGAGGTGGAAGGAGGCTCGGGAGGCCATGTTTAGAGCTGCGAAGAGTTGGAAGTACTCTAGCGTCTGGCTGAGCATCGCCAAGGCGAGCATCAAGCTCGGCTACCTTGAGGATGCGGAGGACAGCCTGCAGGAAAGCAACGGTGCTAACACGAACGACGGCAAGAGCTGGGGTCTCTTCGTCGTGGTATGCCTACGGGGCGGAAAGAGGCTGGGAGAGGCCAACGAGGGGCTGAAGCAAGCGCTCAACCTTGGGCTGGCGGACCTCGAGATACTTCGGGAAATTGGGGACTTGTTCGGGGCTATCGACCAGAATACTCAAGCTGAAGCCGTCTGGAAGAGAGGAATGGAGTGTGCGGGAGGGGCCGAGTACTACGAGTTTGGACTGAAGCTCAGCAAGTGCCTAGAGGCGCAGAAGGAGTTCGAAAGTGCTCTCGATAACTACGACAAGGTGTTGGAGGAGGGAGGAGAGGGGGGTACAAAAGGGAGGACGGAGTGCGAGGTGGAGAGAAAGAATGTTCTTGAGTTGCTTGGTTTGGCATAGGAGGAAGAGGAGGAAGAGGGAATGATGACACGGATGATGACATGATAAGCACCAAAGCAGATGGATGGTTTTGATTTGATAAAATGACCGTTTTCAAATTTAATTGAAGCGCGGAAGTTGGGGTGTGTGTGCGTGAGGTAGCTATTGGGTTGGGTGCCGAGTCTATTCGGCCACTTGTACCGTTTTACCTCCTGCCTCCGCCACGGCCCCTTCCTCCTCCCTTGTAGGATCCCCCCGCGCAGTTGCTGAGGCCCTCTGGGATATTCTGCTCGGTCCTGTTCATGATCTCGATGAGCTCGCGGGCGAGGCGGCCGTTCTTCTTGGGGACGAAGAAGGAGACGGCGGTTCCCGTCTTTCCGGCACGCCCAGTACGGCCGATGCGGTGGACGTAGGAGTCCATGTCGTTGGGGAAGTCAAAGTTCACGACCATCCTGATGTCGTCGACGTCGAGACCGCGGGCGGCGACGTCCGTGGCGCAGAGGAGGGAGGAGTTGCAGTTCTTGAACTCGCGAAGGACCCAGTCACGCTACAATGCGGCGAGCAGCGGAGAGGTTTACGTTAGTGATTGAGATTTGCGGTGCTATTTTATTGCTTTCAATGACTCTCACCTCGTCTTGGGACTTGTCGCCGTGCATGGCCCTGGCCTGGAAGCCGTCAGCGCGGAGTGAGCGGGTGAGCATGTCACATCCCTTCTTGGTCTCGACGAAGATGAGGACGCGATCCTTGGGGGTCAAGTTCTCGCGGAGGTAGGTCAGGAGCTTGCGGTACTTTTCCATGTCCTCGCAGACCTCGAGGACCTGGGTGACGTTCTTGTTTCCAGTGAGCTCGAGGGAGCCCACTGTGACCTGGTAGTAATCCTTGAGGTAGTCGCGGGCGAGGCCCTCGACGGCCTTGGGCCAGGTGGCGGACCACATGAGAACCTGGCGGTCGGGGCGGACCTGGGAGCAGATCTTGCGGAGCTGGGGTTCGAAGCCCATGTCAAGCATGCGGTCGGCCTCGTCGAGGACGAGGTAGGTGACGCGCTTGAGGTTGGTGTTCCTGGCCTCGAGGTGGTCAATGAGACGCCCGGGGGTAGCAATGACAATCTCGACGCCGTTCCTGAGGTCGTGGATCTGAGTCCGCTTGGGGACTCCACCGTAAACGACAGTGTTCTTGATCTCGGAGGAGGCTCCGAACTTGTCGCACTCCTCCTTGATCTGGACAGCGAGCTCGCGAGTAGGTGCGAGAACCAAGATGATGGGTCCGTCACCAGGCTGAAGGTAAGGCTGTGAGGGAGAGGGGGGGGGGGGGGGTTAGAAAAACGGGATTTTCAGGGGGCTGGGGAAGGGAGGGGGGGGGGGGTTTGACTGGCAACAGGAAGCAAAGCATCTCCGCAAAAGGCGTAAATTTCGGAGCTCCGGACTCGTCCCTATATTGCTGATCAGCTTGACTTAGTTCTTCGTTACAAACACACTCAAAGTCAACCGGGGTTTTGCGGACGCACTTGCGGTGGAACCTTGACGACAACGGTTTTCAAAAGGTGTTGGAATACGCGGTGAGCGCATATTCCTTACCTATGGTAGAAACCGCCGAAGGTTGAGGGGATCCATGAATCGCGAGAGCGGGCGCCCCGGGTTTTCACCGACCCTAGTCGGTGGAAAAAAGATTTGAGCACGAATGCAGGATTGGAACTTTTCATCAGAATGCAGCGAGGGACTGGAAAAGGGGATAAAGAGGGGATAAAGAGGGGGGGGATGAAGGAAGGGGGGGGGGGGCGATGTAAAGCAGCGACCAAAAAAACATCGCTGCTGCTGCTGCCCCCTTGTGCTACCCCGCCCCCTCTCCTGGTACACCAAGCTCTTGCGCTTGCCAAACCCTCGATCCCCATCTCCTTTGGTTGGAAGTCTTATTAGCTAACTCACCTGAGCGTTGATGTGGATCATACCGGGGAGCAAGAAGGAGAGGGTCTTCCCACTGCCCGTGGCGCTGATGCCGACCATGTTCTTCCCGAGGAGGGCCATGGGCCAGCCCTGGGACTGGATGGGGGTGGGGGCGTCGAAGCCCTGCTTCATGACCTCGCTGAGCACATACTCGGGCATGCTGGCCTCCTCGAACGTCAGACAAGGCTTTGGTATACCCTGACCGTCGATCGAGATGCCCTTATCGGCCCTCCACTTCATAGCGTCCTCCTCGCTCCTGGCCCTGACCGCGGGGTGCTCGATGTAGAAGTTCTTCTCAAACGGCGGCAGCTGCTCATTGGCAAAGTTGACAGCCTGAAGGTTGGCCCCCATCCCCCCCATCCTGTCCCCCCCGAAGCCCCCCCCCCCACCGTAGCCCCCCCCTCCCCCACCGTAGGAACCCCCGCCCCCGTAACCCCCACCACCACCACCTCCATAGCCACCCCCACCTCCACCATACCCTCCGCCACCATAGCCGCCCCCACCTCCTCCGTATCTGTGAGTGGAGGGTGCGAAGATGTGGTATAGGGTTAGAAAATTAGAAGAAAGTGAACATTGGGTCGAATGGATGAATGAGAGAGTGAGAAAATCAAACCGAAACAAGACACGGTCCGACCGAGCGTTTAGAGTATCCCTGTTTGAGCCATTCTCTAGACAGTATATCATCATTTCACTCACCCTCCACCACCACCACCAGCATATCCACCGGAATCGCCGGCTCTGTTGTCGTAATATCCTGACATTATTATATGGTTTTTGTGTGGCAGCTAAAAGCATTGGGGGGAGGGGAAGGGGGTGGTGGTGGGGGACCTTTTAGCTTGTTGTTGTTGTGGACTGTGAGCACGTACGAGTATATTTTTTTACTTTAAATCGGGCGATTATATCCTACCAAAATCCCATCTGCCGTTTAAATCCTTTCGTTGTTATCCCTTCTCTCATGCAGACATCTAGTAAAAATCTCACCCATCAAAACCCATCCTCCCTTCAACAAGCAGAAGAATTAGTGTGAGTCAGAGGCCTCACCCGAGGTCACTAGGGTTTAGGGAGGGGGTCGGAGGGGGGTTCTTGAGCCTTATTGTCTGCGTTTGTTGCTATAAATGTGTTTGTGGCTCATTGTGGCTCCAATTGACTTCCCACATCACTCGACTTTGACGACGTGAAGAAGTTTGTTTGGCCTCTAGAACCTTTTTCCATCGATAACAAATCGCATGTCCTAAATAATCATCTCTAAGGTCTCGATATATTTGCCTATGATCCCATAAATTTAGACAACTATGCCAAGAATCCTCCTCTTGCATTGGCCTCGACTCTGTGGATATTCCATCAACTCATTTCTCACCCCTATTCCCCTTCTCCCCTCCGCTCTCCCATTGGTAGCTATCATGAAGCTCAATCTCGCCCTCCTCCTCCTGCCCCTCACGGCTACTGCGTTCTCAGCGACTGCCCCCAAGACCTACACCTTTGACAAATCAGAGGCCATCTTCAAGGAGGCCAAGGAGCTCATGCCCGGGGGTGTCTCCTCCCCCGTCCGCGCCTTCAAATCCGTCGGTGGTAACCCCGTCGTATTCGACCGCGTCAAGGGCGCCTACGCCTGGGACGTTGACAACAACGAGTACATCGACTATGTCGGTACCTGGGGACCAGCCATCCTCGGCCACGCGGACGACGACGTCCTGGCTGCGGTTACGGAGACGATGCAGAAAGGAACCAGCTTCGGAGCCCCTTGCCCGCTAGAGAACGAATTGGCCAAGATGGTCATTGACGCCGTCCCCAGTGTTGAGGTGAGGACGGTCGAGGGCGATAAGATGAGAGCCTGAAAACCCCCCACTCGCAAGCTAACCCTCTTCGGCGGCACCCAGATGGTCCGTTTCACTAACAGCGGAACCGAGGCCTGCATGGGAATGATCCGCCTCGTCCGCGCCTTCACCGGCCGCGAGAAGGTCATCAAGTTCGAGGGCTGCTACCACGGCCACGCTGACTCCTTCCTCGTCCAGGCCGGCTCTGGCGTAGCCACCCTTGGCCTCCCTGACTCTCCCGGGGTCCCCAAAGCCGCCACCCAGAGTACCCTCTGCGCCAAGTACGGGGACCTTGACTCCGTCGAGGAGCTCCTCAAGACGGGAGACGTTGCTGCCGTGATCCTCGAGCCCGTCGTCGGAAACTCCGGCTTCATCCGCCCCACAAAGGAGTTCCTCCAGGGCTGCAGGGACCTCTCCACCAAGTACGGGGCCCTCCTGGTCTTCGACGAGGTCATGACCGGGTTCCGCGTGTCCTATGGAGGGGCACAGCAGTACTTCGGTGTTACCCCTGACGTTACCACTATGGGAAAGGTCATTGGAGGTGGCCTACCGGTCGGAGCTTACGGAGGCAGGAGGGACATCATGGAGATGGTCGCCCCCGCCGGACCCATGTACCAGGTGAGAGTGGACGAGGAAAAACAGCCTTGACGAGTTTCTAAATACTAACCCACCCTACGTCACAGGCCGGAACCCTCTCCGGTAATCCCCTTGCCATGAGGGCGGGAATCGAGACTTTGAAGAAGCTTAAGCAGCCCGGGCAGCACGACAAACTTGAGGCCAACTCTAAAAAACTCGTCGAGGGCATCGTCGCCGCCGCCAAGGAGGCCGGGCACGCCGCCACCGGGGGCTACGCCGGTGGAATGTGGGGCTTCTTCTTCTGCGACGGTCCAGTGACCTGCTTCGCCGACGCCGAGAAGGCCGACGCAGCCAAGTTCGGGAGGTGGCACCGGGCAATGCTCGAGAGGGGAGTTTACCTGGCGCCATCAGTATTCGAGGCGGGATTCATGAGCCTGGCGCACACGGACGAGGACATTGAGAAGACCCTGGCTATCGCGAAGGAAGTTCTCGCCACCCTTTAAGTTTGAGGGGGAGAGAGAATCTGGGCTTAAATGGACTTCATTTTTTAAAAATAGCTTCCTCTGACTCTCTCTCTGTTGAAAATTTTACACTTTAATTTACATTGTGGCGCCCATATTTCCAATCGTTGGTTTGGCGACGTTCTGAACTGCCGAACTCATCAATTCCTTCACGTACGCCCCCTCCACTCCGACGCGCTCAACCGCCGTGTTCATCATTTCGCTCACGTAAACCCCCGCAGTTCCGGCGTACGTTCCCCTGAAGTCGCCCTTCGTCTTAGTTCGCTCTGACTCCTTCTTTTCCTCCTCCGCGACCACGTCCTCCTCGACCTCCTGGAAGGGAGGCAAAAAGTCCGGGAACTCCTTCTCGGGGAAGCACTTGGACCAGACGGCCTTCCTGTTCCCCAGGTCGGATCCATCGCCGCCGTAGAGATTAATGGCCTTCACCTTCTCCTCCGCAGACACTGCGTTGCCATCGAGGAACGCGAGGCCCGTCAGTCGGGTGATCACGCGGAGCCTGTAGAAGTCGAGGCTTTCGCAGGGGTTGGAGGAGAGGGTCAGCTTGGCGAGCTTGCTGATCTCGGCAAGGAACTCAACTTGCCGAATAACGGAGACAGAGTTGCATCCAATGTCAAGAGATCGGAGGGTGTGGCAACCCCTGAGGGCGGCCAAACTCGAGATCAAATTGTTGTTCAGGAAGAGCTGGGGAGAGACAAGCAAAGGGGGTTAGAATTGTGCGACTCCCTTCGCTCGTCACAAAGAAGGTATGTGCATTGTTCTCACCTTCTCGAGCCTTGGCAGGGTGTCGAGATTGTCGATGGTCTTGATCTTGTTGTTGCCGAGGTCGAGGGAGATGATGGGCAGGTTGTCGAGGCCTCTAATTTCGCTAATTTGGTTTTCTGCGAGGTTCAGGGTCTGGAGCATGGAAAGGGATGAGAGGCCGTTGATATTCTTGATGTTGTTGGAGGAGAGGTTAAGATGCTCGAGGAACCTGTGGGGAGAGAGATCGCGGATTCTCTCTATTTTGTTGCAGGAAAGGTTGGCTTCTTGGAGCATGGAACCGATCGCTGTTACCCCTTCGGCGAACATATTCCCAGAGTTGCACTCCGGTACTTCGTAGTCTAGGCATTCAGTCAATTTGTTCTTTGACACGTCAAGGTTCAGCAGGCACGGGAGGTCCGCCAGAGGTCCGAGGTCTGAGATGTAATTGTTGTTCATCTCAACGATTTGGAGGTTGGTAAATTGACTGATAGCGGAGACAGCCTTTAAGGCCTGGTTGTTAAGGTCCAGCTTCACGTAGCTGTGTCTTAGGGTAAAAGGGTTGCGGGCCATCTGGGAGAGGCCCTGTGGGGGGGGGGGCGGCCGAGAGGGGGGGGGGGGGTTGGGAGGTTGGGGGTGAGAGAGGGAGTAAAGGGG
>BRYA01000181.1:0-24467 GCA_030267965.1 Triparma columacea | reverse complement strand
CCTTCGCGAACCTCTCCGTCCACTCCCTCGCCGTCTCAAGCGCCCTTGCCTCATTGGACTTCCAGACCTCAGCCACCCCGTTGTCCAAAGGATCGTCAGGGTTAGGGGCGGAGAGGAGGGCCTGGATGGACAGGAGGACGGTGCGGATCTGGAGGGCTGGGGACCACTTGTCCTTGAGGATGTCGAGGCAGATCCTACCTAGCTTGTCCACGTTGGGGTGGTAGATCTTGGTCAGGAACCTGACCTTTGGGGGGCTCATGGGGTATTCAGTGGGGAGGAAGAGCTCGAGCTGGAAGATACCTTGCTCGTAGGCTGTGTCTGAGGGGCCCTCGATGGCGACGGAGAAGTAGCGGAGGTTGTCAACGTAGGGTGTGGCTGAGATTCCTGGGACAGGGTCACCCATTAACCGTTGTGTCTCCTGTGTGGGTGGATACGAGGGGTGTGAGTTGCAGAAGGGGTGTGTGGGGGTGCGTGTTGGTGTATGAGGGTGTGTGTGGGTGTGTATGCCTTATATGTGTATATATATGGCATAAATGTGTTCATATTACAATCACTCTCGGTCCCTTTTTATTCCTCTGTTTATTCCTAATCTAAACACTATTCACACATTCTTATCACACGACCTCCCTCGCATACTCATAAACAAACAACCCACCTTCTGGATACGCCTTGGGAGCTGGCTGCTAGACATTTCTCAAGACAAGTCAAACCCAGGCTACTTTGCCTTTTTCAGATATTTTCGCTTGCCTATTTTTGCAGACCCATTTCTTTTCTGCCTCTTTCTGCCTTTAACGTCGCAGCCATTCCCATTCCCTCCGCCGGCCGAGCATATACCAACCCCCCCCCTCGCTCAAGAATCTGAACACAAATCCTGCTGCAAGCTTTGGTCGCGGAACCAGCAGCTGTTGGCCGTCCAAACATGAATCTTGAAGCAAAGCAGCCCCAATCGCCGAGGAATACCAACCCTCTCAACCTGCGGCGACTATCGCTGGAGATTGCTTCCACGTTAGGTGGGACAACCTCGAATTTGGGTAAATTAATTGAAGATGGCGATGAACGGAGAGGCAGCACTCGCGATGCTTATTTAATTGACTCTGCGGTCCGAAGGCTATCCTCGAAGGTCCAACTTCCGCCGGAAGGGGACGAGGAAGAAGACGCAGAAGACGAAGGTAAGAAGGTGGCAGAGGACTACAACAAATACAACTACTATTACAACTACGACTACCACAGTATGCTGTCACTACCCCGCTAACAACACACTTCAAACCCAGAAACCCACGAAATGAACAAAACAGAGAAACGCAGCCGATCAAAATCGAGCCGCCTCGCAAGCTTACTTCCCGACAACAGAGTCTCCCTCGCTTATAACACATTCCGAACGAATTTCGAGTCCGTCGTAACCGCCCTCCCCGCTCTCCTTCTCATCACACTTTGCAAGCTCCTGGTAGACTTCATCGTATCGAGAGGGCACCCCTTCGACGATAGGCACGGAGCGTCGTGCTCGTTTTGCCTAGCGCTGGTTGAGATTGCTGTACTCATATTGCATGGCAAGAAGGAGTTTTTCAGGAAGAGGCTTTTATGCACTCCGATTTTGCTGATCTTGGCCGTCGGCATCTCAGGCTGGGGATTCAACTTCAGGCCAGGACTATATCAGTCCCTCATATTAACGTTTTCTTGGTGGGTTAGCGTGAGCTGTCACTACTTTTTTGACGGCGAGTCTACTGATTCCCCCCTCAAGTTCTTGCTGAACAGCTTAAAGATAGCGATCTCCTGCCACCTTCTCGTTGTCATTTACATTGGAATGCTGATAATTCCTGCGCGAAGGTTAGCGGATAACGAATTGATGATGCTCGTATTCACGGGCATCCTCGTGCCACTCTCTGCCTTCATGGTCCGCATTGTAACTTCTAAAATATGCTTTGAATACGTCGATTACAAAGGTGAGGCGTAGCGAAGACAAAACTACGAGGAGCGAAGCGACGAGCTGAGAATGCGGCGTTTATGATATACCCAAGCTGTGCCGTCAACTCAGCCGCCGTTTCTAACGCCGACAACACGACCCTCCAAACGACTCGCTTCGCTTGTCGCAGTTACACAAGGGAGCCTTGACCCCAACTCTGCCATGTCCATGCTATCTAAGATCAACAGGATGGTGAGCCTCCTCGTTATCATCGTCCCCACGGTCATGATGTACTTCAATTCCACCCCCCCCTACGCCGTCGCCTCGGCCGCCCTAGCGATAGTGACGGAGATCATGGCGAAGTCGTGGATGGTCTTCAGGGTCAAAAACCTCAAGAAGATTATGAACGCCTTGAAGAAAAGAAGGCGAGCCACGACAGTCGCAGTCGCCAACGAAAGCACCGATACCTTCGACGACTCCGATTCCGACGCCGGCACAATGAAAGACAACCAAAGCGAGAACGACGAAGAAGAAAACAGCGAGGAGGACAAGGCGGAGATCAAGCACGTCCTCGGCCTCCTCGCCCTCCGTTTCTACACCGACATCGTGGCCGAGAAGGCCTCAATAATCTGCGCCGCCCTGATCGCTCTTTTGTACTTTCGTGACTTGACAGAAACAGGCGCCTCAGGCGTCGCCACCATAGGCCTTATATTCTTCGCCTTCGAGTGCGTCTGTGACTTTAGGTGAGAGCAGCCATGAGCGAAGCGACGAGCTGCTAGCAAGATTTAAATTATTAACGTCAATCTTAAAATAACTGCTCCCGCCCATCTCAGCTTCGTCTACATCATGGACACGTATTTTTCCGTCCCAATTTTGAGCGTTATCAAGTACGAGAATGTTCTGAGCCCGGAGAACGTAGGGGCAAGCATAATGATGGCCCTCTTTTTCGCGGCCATGGCGCAGTGCATAGGCATGATGACGATACTTTAAGCAAAAAAATCAATAAATAAATAGGAACAACAATTTTAACAAACGAATTCCCCCAAGTGAAAAGGCGGCGGAGAACATGCCGTCTCACCTCTCTCCACGTTCATTTGTCTGCCTTTTCTCTTCTTCTCCCCTTTCTTTTCTGCCCTTCCTGTCTCCTTTTCTTGGCTTCCTAGGCTTCAATCCTTGTGAACAAAGAATATGAGGTAAGATCAACCATTCAACCATTCAAACTCCCCTCAACATTCTTCCCTTTATCTTCTCTATCCACTCTGTCCTTGTTCCTCCTCAATCCTCCAACTAAAGAATATTCCTACCCCCCACCGGCTCATGCTTTCCCGACCATCCCTTTCCCCCTCCCCAGCGACGCTCGTAACTCCTCCAACTCACTCCGTGGCGGCGGTAAGCAGTCCACTGGCGGTAAGACCCGCACGTCCAAGAAGGCCAGCACGTCCGTGTCTGCCGTGGCGGGCGCTGCGGGGGACGAGCAGACGAGGCTCAGGCAGGTGGTCCACGCGAGGGAGCAGCTGGAGGGGAAGGAGATCGCGAGGGGCGTGCTTAAGGAGACCGTGGGGAAGGTAGACTACAAGGCCATGGGCCTGGAGCTACCTACGGGGGTGGCGGCAATGAGGAGAGTCAAGAATGAGCAGAGGAGGGAGCTGTTCTACAAGACTAGGGGGGAGTTCCTGGAGGTAATTAAGAGCGAGTGGGTTTACGACATTGTCTTCGAGTGGGAGACGAGCCAAGGTTTGAAGTCCCTCGAGGGTGTTGGTGAGAAGGAGTACCGCAGGTCTCGTTTGGAGGAGAGGAAGAAGGCCAAGGATCTAGCCATCGAACAGGAGGTCGCCCAGGGCCCTCTAAGGCTCGAGGACGGGAGGACCGTTGCCGAGGCCGAGGAGGACAAGAGGCTGGCTATGGAGGCTGACAGGAATGCAGCAGAGGCAGCTGGGCTGGGTGACATACCGCCAGAGATGCTGGAGGCCATGAGGATCAAGAGAGAGAAGGAGGACGAGATCAACGAAGAACTTGAAAGGGCGGCGAAAGCGAGCAAGGAGGGGAAGTGCGCGAAATGTGGGAAGGAGGGGGAGGTGAGAAGAAGTAGAACATTTGCCTCTCATCCGCCTCCCAAGGTAAAAGTAACACTAACTACTCCCCCTCCCCCCCCACTTCCCTCCAGGACGTCAAGATCACAATGTGCGGGAAGTGCAGGTTGGTAGGCTACTGCGGAAGGGAATGTCAAGTTGCCGACTGGAAGGTGCACAAGAAGGGTTGCAAGGTCGCGTGTGCAAAGGCCGAAGCTGCCAAGAAGCGATAAACAATAGAGTAGCACGTGTAAAAGTGAAAAATACTACCCCCCTCAACGCTTTTCCGTACAATTTTTTCTTCTTCCATCACATTAGCGCAAAGCGTCGACCAAATTACCATCACATAACTCCGCCGCTCCACCACCCCCCTCCCCCCTCCCTCCCCCCAAATCCGCTCCCCCTACACTCCCCCCTTCTTACTTTCGTTGATGACCCCAATAAGTTTTTCCATCCCCTTCTTAAACACCGCCAAGTTCCAATCCAGCAGTCCCCTCTTAACGAACTCCTCCTCCCTCGTAAGGCATACCAGCGCCAGCATCGGGCTGACCTCCTTCAAGTATAGTACGATCCCGTTAGACAGGTGTATGCAGCTGCTCGATGACTCGTCATAGTACGCCGACGCCGGTTGCGCCGTAGATCCCCCCCCTCCCGACCCTCCCTCCATCCATCCTTCCCCCTCCCCCCCTCCTTCCCCTCCCTCCCCCTCCCCCCCCTCTATCCATCCGCCACCCTCAGCCCCACCCTCATCCCCTCCGACCCCACCCTCCTCATCTCCCCCACCCCCGTATATCCCACTAACGTCCATAACAACGTCGATCATATCGCTGCACAGCTCGTAGCTAACCGCGTCCACCGGGCTGCTGTCCGTGCTGATGTAAAGTTTGCTGACAACGTCGAACAGGAAAACCTTCTCCATGTTGCACCTCCCCACCAGCACGTTGCAAAGGCTCTCGATCGTGGGTAGGGTCGGTACGAGCTTCTGGGTGACCTTGCTGAAGGCCTCGAATACGCTGTGGTCGTAGATGGAGGTTAGGAAGTAGGTTACCTCGACGTCCTCCATGTCGTACTCGGCCATCTCCTCCTGGACGAGGCTTACGACGTCGCGCCGGCAGTCGTACTTTGCCTCCTCGCTGAGAAATAGCTCCCCGTCGACCTTGTTTATGAAGACGTGGGCCTTGAGGTGGGGGTTTACGCGGGTCCCGCGACGGAGGATCTGGACGAGGCTCGTAAGGACGACGTCGTAGGGCTCGTCCTGGGCGTCGAGGACGAAAATTATTACGACGCCAGCGCCGGAGGAGTTGCAGAATATCGAAGCGTCGCGCTCGGGGGGACTGGGGGGGAAATGGGAGAAGGAGGGTTAGCAGACGGAGGTTAGCAGACGAATGTGCTGCAGTTTTTTGGGCGGGGCATGGTGAGAAAACCCTTTAACTCACCTAGACTGCATGTAGGAGCCTGGGAAATCGTAGATCTCAAACTGCGCGAGGGCGTTGTTGTCCACTGTCATAATGTCGAGTTCTGAATTTCCCTCTAGCCTGAAGAGGGTCTCATGGGGGGACATTTTGTTGAAAACAACCTGAGATATCGACGACTTGCCAGACCTACGAGGACCGAACAGGAGGACTCTCGGCAGCGAACTATTGTCCGTAGCTCTACCGCCGCTTGAAGAGCTATTGGGGTGTGTATTGGGATTTATATTTGGGTGCTTTTGGGACATTGGGGCGGATTTATCGTCTGAAAATCCAGACATTATTGCTGAAGCTTGGAGAAGAGGGAGTGGTGAGAAGCAGGGAAACGCAAGTGTTAGATTCTTCGGAGTTTGTCCTTGTGTTTGTAACCATATTATTCAAGAGCATTTGTTTGTTGTGTATTGTTCCTCAGTATGGTCGTTTGGCAGCCATTTCCAATTTGCTGGCGTTGAATCATAGCGCGTGTCTCCGAAATGCACGTCGCATATCATATGGTGAATCAGATTGTGGGTTACCTCTTCATCGGAACAAACAAAAACAAACAGCCAAGAAAACAAAATCACGCCCACCCACTTCTTTACATCTTACCTGAGTTCCATAGTGCCAGCCGTTGCGAAGGGCGAAAGTGTATTGTGTTAGGGCTGTGTAATGCGTCGTTGTTATAGTCCTTGTCACAATTCTTGCTTGTTGTTTTCGTTGTTGTTTGTTCCTCAGTATGGTCGTTTGGCAGCCATTTTGACATTGGTGGCGTTTAATCATAGCGCGTGTCTCCGAAATGCACGTCGCATATCATACCCATGTTGACATTGTGGGTTATCTCTTCATCGGAACAAACAAAAACAAACAGCCAAGAAAACGAAATCACGCCCACCCAGTTCTTTACATCTTACCTGTATCATCGTGAAAAGCGGTGAGAAGCAGGGAAACGGGTGTTAGATTCCTTGGCAATTTGGGGTTGGCATCATGTCATGGCATCGGAGAAGCATGGTGAAAGGGGTGTCACAAATTTGGCCATATATACTATTTATGATATCATTATGTATCCATACCATCAACAAGGTAACACAAGATACACAAAAGGAGTAAATAGAGTCGTTGAAGCCAATTTAGTGAGAATAAATGGATTCTCAACTCATCACCCTACGCACGTTTCATTTCATGGACAAAATATCTACACTATAACTACTAAATAACACTAAGATACCTCAAACAAACCTTTCATATCAAAACACAACTCTCACCGCTACGTTTTATGATCAAATCCAAGGTTCAACACTAGCTTCAACACTGATAATTGAGGAGAAGCTCTGAAAAGCTCTTCTCTCTTTCACCTCTTCACCCTCATCCCACTTCATCACACCCTATTCCACCTCTACCCTCCCACGTCACAAAAACACCTTCCCGTACCCCCCCCGCCACTTATCTCCTCCTCCCCCCCACCCCACCGTTCTTATCTCGCCCATTTCAAGCATGAGGCCCTCAACCGCCCCCTCATCTACCCCTCGAAGAAAAAGTCAATTTTCAGCCAGCACAGGGAAGAAGAAGGTCAGAATGCAGAAGTCCGAGCTTGATACATTGAAAGCCAAGTACTCCACAAAGTTCAACGAAGGAAACGAGCAGTTCATCTATGGAGTTAGGTTGGAGCAATCAGGTGAGTAGTTTAGGGGGGACAGATATACCTCACTGACGAACCAAGATGCACATCAAGATCCACCTGTTGTTCCAACTGCGGCTAAATCAACCATATCCACCCCAAATTTTATCCGTCTCTCATCAACCCGCAACAACAACCCTAACCCCCCCCCCTCCTCCACACCAAACAGTCTCATCAGACGTCGTGACGGTCGACCGTTCCTTATCCCCGACTTCAAGTATAGGTTTACCCCGAGGTAGGATGTCCCCTTCAATAGACACTGAAGGCTCCTTAGGCATGACGCCAATCAAGAAAAATAGGAGGTGAGAGACAGCCCCCCCTCCCCCTCTATACCTCCACTCAGCCCCTCACCCCCCCCCCCCCCCCTCCCACTCCCTCCAACCCCAAATCTCCCCAGACCAAAGTCCGCCCACCACACCTTGGCCGGTCCCATCCCCCCAATCCCCACCCCCTCCAGCCCCGAGGTAATGACAATGACAAAGACCCTCCTATCCCGCGGTGGAATATCCGGTCCCACTCCCACCTTCGGTGTTGCCAGTAACACCAACGACATCGTCGACCTCCTCGACGACCAGCGTGTCGGTCTCGAGAAGTTAAAGATGCGTGGTGGTGACTCTGCCGCCAAGAAGAAATTCGGTAGATTAATTAAGGAGAAAAATAGGATGGAAGCACGGAGCATGGACATGGGGGATTGGGAGGCTCACCTACCTAGATACGCTAGACACAAGATATCCGCACCCAAGGTTGCACCTGAGACTTACGGTGAGATGGTGTTAAGGCAGCTTGCGAATGGTGGAGGTAAGATGCTCTCGGGTGACCCGTGTTACCTGCCTGCGCATGATAAGGTTAGGTGCGACTTGTGCAATCTGTACTTCTCGAGGGAGAGCACGACGGGGGTGATTAGCATGAAGAGCATATTGGAGTTGCAGAAGAGCAAGGGGGTCAAACATAACAGCAAGAAATTCGAGAAGGCTAGCTTCCTTTACTCAAAGAGCAAGGTGAGCAGGAAGGGGGGAAGGAGGAGGAAAGGGTAGGAGTTACAGAGGTTTTACAAAGTGACCTCTACCGCTTGCCGTTCGTCTATATCTCTCGCCACTCACAACCTCTCACCGTCCTTAGCTCTGCAAGTTCTGCTCCCAGCTGTTCGATAACAGGTCCCGCATGGCTCGAAAGTTCGGTAAAATTCACAAGTACATCGACCTCGAAGCCAAGGGCCACAGCGACACCATAAAGGACGACATAATGTCCAAGGTCGTGCTCCAGGAGAGGGACCTCGAAAATCTCAAGGAGAGGAATCTAGCCGTGGTCGGGAGGGCCAGCCAGAGCTCCACCGTCGACGGTAAGCTCCCTACGCTCGCCATCACTGGCAAGCCCGGGGCCAAGCCGATGGATTTCTGCACGAGGACTCACAGGGAGTTTGAATCGTGGTGGGAGGTTGAGCTCGACAACCTTTACCCGATCAAGGCAATTATCATATACAACAGGAAGGACTCAGGGAGCGTCACCCGAGCGTATAAGGCTGCACCATATTGGGCCTTCATTGCCAACAGCCCCCTCGAGACCTCCCGTGTTTCCGAGTCTAAGAAGCACGCCGTCAAGGCCGCCCTTATCAACACGAACGAGGAGAAGGTGGTATGGAAGATGCCACCCAACACCGTCGGAAGGGTCGTGAGGATACAGTGCGAGGGCATCAAGAGCCTACAGCTAGCGCAGGTCGAAGTATTGAAGGGGGGGATCGACACAACCAAGGAGGATGGGAACGACAACAAACTCGAAGGGGAGTGGGATAATAAGAAAAATACAGGGAACAAGGCTGTCACGGAGATGGGACCCATGACTACGTTTGCATTCGATTTCATTGGAAGGTGAGAACAGATGAACATTTATGATGGCAAGCTGCGTATGCACGACAAAAATACTAACGCAATGATGTGCTTTTATTTTGCTCGCCTCGCTCCTCTCTCTCAGCCCCTCGCTCTCTAAATCCGTGCCCATCAAGCAGCCCACCTTGCGTCCTTCCACCGCCCCGGACCCCTCCTCAACCTTCATCCGCCCTCAGTCTCGAAGGGTGAAGGCGCACAAATCACTCGCGACATCAACGGAGGAGGTTAACAAACTCTTCAACGCGACCGCAGCCTCGTTTCAAGAAAGGTGAGAACGAGAAAGCCCCTAAGGCGATATCGCAGCTACCACGTTATTTTTCGCTAACGCAAAAACCTTTCCGCATCGCAGGGTTGGTTACGACAATGAGATCTTTGGTATGATTAACAAGTACAACGAGCTCGAGAGCGAGGCTATCAAGAGGAACTTCCTCCATTTCGCGCAGGTCCCAGACGTGCCCAGGAGGTCTCGCGCGTCTGCCGAGTTCAGGGCAAAGTTATCTATGATGGTCGAGAACGCGGAGATCTCAGTGGAGCAGACTGCGGCCGCTGTTAAAGCCCTCAAGCAGGCCGGAGTCTCAGGGCCGAAAAAGAGGAAGAAGGAGTTCTTCGGCTTCTGGGAGAAGGATGACCAGACTGACTTGTCGGCAAGCGTCTACCAGGAGGATTCGGCCATCTCCAATGTTTCGATCTCCACAAAGTCCAAACACAAGGACGAGCCCGTCGCTCAGCTGGCAGCTAGCTCAGCTTACCAGAGTCTCGTCGAAAGCTATTGTATAGAGGACCTTCTGGGAACGCTCAGAGACGTCGAGTACGCTAGGGAAGCTCTGAAAATGTCTCCTCTTCGGATAACTTTCTACGAGTTCCTCCAAGTCGTTGAGTGCTGCCGCGCTCGGAACCTCCAGAAGCTAGGGACGATCTTCAACGTTCCTGCGAAGATGATCCGCTCCAACGTGGCAGAGGGTCTATCCGAGAGCGGAATGCCGCATTATCACAGGCCACACACCTCAGACGGGGCCACGGGGCGTAGGAGGCAAAAGAAGAAGGTGAGAATTGGCAATCAAACAATCCGAATGGTACGACAATCAAATTAAATAGCTAACGCAAACAACAACCCTTCGATCGTCGCTTCACTCACTGCAGGACCCCCCCCCTCTTTCGCTATCTCAATCGCTCAAGTACTACAAGGATCCCAGTGCGACGTACATATCTTCCCCAATCCCACTTAGAAAACCCAAAATCAAGTTCACTGGCAAGGGCAAACTTCAGAAGTCCGAGGAGAACTATAATGCGCTCTTGGAACGCTATGGGGTCAAGAAAACAACCATGGACCCAATGCAGGACTACACGGCCCTGGTGCGGCGCCTTGGCGCCGACGAGCCCAAGCTGACAGGATACGAGTACATCGAGGAGCAGGATGCCAGGAGGGAGAGAATGAGGCAGATCCACAAGGAGACTGCTGTGGAACCCTCCATCCACCCCGCTCTGAATAGGAAGAATTGCAGCCTTTGCCTGCTCACCTTCCCCACTGACGCCCTCGTCGAGAGCGCGACAGTGAAGTGCTTGAAGGAGTTCTCTGACAAACAGGGAGTGACCTTCGAGAAATTTGGCCTCGGGGTGCCCGACTCTTCCCTTCTCATGCAGCACAGAGTTCCCATTTGTGCCTTTTGCGCGCAGTTCTTCAACCCAGACGCAGAGGGTGGCCTGGCCGTGGTGAAGCACCGGAAGCGAAATATGTACGAGGCGTTTTTTGACGACTGCTTCCCGGACACTTTCTCCGACCCCAAGATCCCCGAGATGGACGATAAGCACATCATGATGGTGAAGCAGAAGTCAATGAAATTCGCCCAGGGAAAGTTGGCCTCGTCGGCGTTCGCAGCTTCAGAAGCGATGAATAATGCCGCCATCACGAGGAAGAAGGAAGAGGAAGCGCATATGTTGAGGCAAGAAAGTCTAGTGAGACTTGAGCAGTACAACCAGAGCGATGAATCGATATACCACGAGGACGGAGGCAGTTTGAGTGGCAGCATAGGGACAGGATCCCTGTCATCTGAGGATAAGAAGTACGCCGAAAGGCCAATGAGGATGACCCGGGAGATGAAGGGTCTCGACGGAGAGGGGGAAAAGAGGCTGATCGGCTCTGTCAGAGATCCGGGGGGAAGAAAGGACGCAAGCACCGGGTCATCAGTGTACCAGTTCGCCGTCTGGCGAGAGGGGCAGGAATTCGCAGCTAAGCTCAATCCCGATCTGGTAAACGGTCACCACTTGGAGCAAAAGAGCGAGGATGTCAGCCTTACTTCGAGTCACCACTCGCTCATTAGAGCGAACAAAATTCACGCCAAGCACCAAGACGACTATGAGGACCATAAAGATGAGGTCGGGCACGTGGGGAAGGACCTGTGGTAAGAGCGGCGAAATTCTAGACATCCGAACAGTTTTTATCGTAACTGCTTTGTTATTGCATTAGCTTGGACACCCCCCTATAAGCCAAACTCGGCCTTTAGCCGCTCAATCTGAAGCCGCGCGCTCTCGTTCTCTGCATCCAAGTTGGCCATTTGAACCTGGTCTACATTCGTAACGAGTATGTCATCTGACTTGACGCGTGACGGCGAGCTCGTCTTCTTCCCTCCCCCAGCTTGAAGTCCATCAGCCCCCTCGAAACCAAGAGATTCATCGTCGTAAAGAGAGCCCTCGAAGTCGCCGTACTGGCTATTTGAGGTCATTTCCTCGTCCCTCCTCTTCCTTCTTTGCTGCTTCTGGGGTTGCGCCTTGTGCTTCGGCACCTCTGGCCGCTTCACCTGCCTCGCGTATTTTACAGCGCGCTCCTTCTTGCTTTCCGTCCTCTCGACCAACTTCTTCTCTTGCTGCTCCTTCACTCGTTGAGCCAGCGGCTTCACCTTCATCCTGCGCACGTTGTTCTTGTTAATGTTCGCGGCGAACGCCTTCATCTTCTCTTTCTTCGCCCGAGCTTGGATTAGTTCCTCGGTTTGAAGATCAGGGGCAAGCTTCCCGAGCTCAACGTACTTGGTGGGCTTGTTCTTTCTATAATCGGAAAGCGTGTAAGGCTTGTAGTTGAGCGGCTTACTCGCCCCTTCATCCTTAGCACTGCCGTATCCTTGTCCTGGCTGCCCGACAGCATGCTTTGCACCACCTGCCTGAGAAAGTCCTTCCGCCATCCTCTCAGCCTCTTCAAATTCCGAAATGGGGGTGGACGCTCTTGAGCTCGGAGCAGACTGAGAGACGAAAAGGTTTGAGGAGGGAACCTTCGAAAGCTTTTGGGGAGCAATATGCTGCCGCAAGGCTTCATCGAGGGAGTCAGCGATGTTCTGAGGACTTGACTGGGAAGCGGAGGACGATGTTGGCAATGGCTGCGCCTGCATCAAAATACTCGGGTTTACATGTCTCTTGGGAGGAGACTTCCTAGCATGCCTGGCCGAGTACGATCTAGCGGGCTTTATCTCGGCTGACCTAGAAAATTCATTGGTCTTCGCGTTGGTCTTCGTCCTGGAAGCCCTCATCCCGAAAGCGTTAGTTCTGGGGGCAGGGCCAGCCTGCACGTTTGCAAGAGCGTTTTTGGTCATTCTCTGGGCAGCATTTTTCAGAACGTGGTTCTTTCGTTTGGCTAAGATGTCGCGCTGGTGGCTGCGGGCAGGCTTGGCCTCGTTCACTAGGTTGCTCTTGGTCCCGGGTGTCTTCCTCAACCTAGCGGTGCTCAGTTTATTTTTGTGACGCTGCGAGGGAAAAGAGGACACTCCACGAGTAGCGGCTTGGCGTTGCGGGACAGTGTCTTCTTCTTCCACATCTATACTATTACTCATTACGACGGCGTTGCTTGCGAAGGGCAAATTTATTGGGGATGAGGGGGGGGAGGCGTTGTTAACGTGATGGTTTGCATTCTCGTGATCGTCTCGTTGGACTAAATGTTGAGGCTGGACTTGTTGATGTTGTTTTTGCCGTTGTATGTATTGTTGTTGCTGCTGCGGACTCTGACTCTGCGTCTCCGACATTCTTCTCATCCCCCCCCTCTTCAATCTTCTCTCTGGACTTCCTCCCTGTTGAATTGTTATGCCGCTAGGCTGCACACCAAATGCATCACCGAAGGTCGAGTGAATCTTAGCCGGGGGCTGAAATGAATCGCGAAGGAAGTTGGAGGAGTTTACGTCCGTCCTCTTTGTACTAATGGTGCTAGGCTGAGGGCTGTTGCCACCGCCCATCACTGGAACAGGGACAGGCTCATCTACAGGAACGTAAGGGATGTGTTGTATCTCATACGATGGTGGGTTTTCAGCTGTATTCATGTTGTTAGCATTCTCATCCGCCCCGCCCTGCCGAAATACCGATGCGAAGTTTGGTGTGAACTGAATGCTTCCTGGGGAATCTCGGGGCATAGTAATTGGAGATAGCGACCTGTCTAGGGAAGAGTTCATCGGCGCCATCTTTGGTGATATCCTCTTCGGTGACAACCTCTTTGGCGACGTCCTCCTGTTTATCTCTGTTACTCCCATGTCTCTTCCGTTTCCATTTTGTCCTCTCTGGGACTTTTTTGATGGGCTCCTGCTGGGCTGCCCAACTACGCCCTCGACTGCACTAATGTTATCAAGACCTAACAGGGTAGCCGCACCAGGATTCAGGCTAATGCTCCCCCCGTCCAATTCCTCGGGGTCTTTATCAAAGTCGTCAAGGGCTTCTGAGTATTCTTCTCCCCACGTGTCAGCCGTTGACTGGTCCATAGAAGCTTGCGCAAGAAACCTATCGCGGAAGGACATTGCCATCTTCGATCAGCTTGTATTCGGCAGATTGAGCTTTTTTTTTTTGACCTCGAAGCCCCAGGTGTAACAGCCTTCACACTTTTTTAAACTTATCAAGTCAGCAGGAGGATCACGTAGAGTTTTAGATTTGGGATATCTGGACGTTAGTGCAACGATAATATTCGGGCTATCACCGTGTGCGAAAAATGGGTCCTCGTTCTCCCAAGAACAGGTCCCTCAGCCCGGGCAAGCAGGACCGAAGGGCATCTTTATCGCACTATCAGGCTTCCCAGCTTCTTTCCGGGAATCTTATTAGGGAGACAACTCTCCCTTCGTTTGTTGCTGCTGAAAAGACCTCCCAATCGTTTGGGTGGGTCTTGAAGGCCCTATGGTCTCCCATTGAGACAACCGGAGTCTTTGCTGGTGTTGGAGATGGAGATGGAGCGCCGGTAAAAATGCTCGACACGGCGGTCGTGGATGGCGGAAAAATTCACAGTTACCTAACGACGGCGGTGGGTGGAGCAAAGAATGGATACCTCACGAGGAGGGACCCCAAGAAAACCTCGTGGGAGTGGCTTGCAAGGGAGTTCGTTGGAGGTGAGATAGTGGTGCGGACGCGCGGTGAAAAAGACATCCTTTATTTGGCTGACCTCCCCCCCCCCTCAGACTTCAACGAGTTTCAATCCACAGCCTCCTTCTCCACACTCCCTGTGGCAATCGTTCACAAAGCTGCAGGCACGCAGGAGCTTTTGGACAGCAACGACTTCCGTTTGATATGCCAGGGGGGTATCACCCCCGACGTCGTGGCCATCCAGCGCTTCATACCGCCTAGAGCAGTCGACTTGATGGACGACGAGAATCTCCTGGCTCGCAACACCGACACCGTGGTTGGAAACTATTTTCACGAGTTCACTCTATCGGACAACGTCCAACCTCAGTACAAGTGTTGGAAGTACGGCGCAGGCAAGGGCGTCGAAGGATTCGCGAAGAGGTGAGGCGGACTGAGGGTTGAAGTCACTTTTTAAACCTCATCCTAACTTACCCCTTTCCACCCTCTTCGCCCCTTCCTGCTCCACTCTCATTGCAGGCCCTCGGGTTTCGATCCTAGTGCAGGGAGGTAAGAGTTGGAGGTGCTTATTTCATTTCCTCTGCTCCCTACCTGAATGTCTCTCATCAACCCCCCCTCCCCCCTTCCCTCCCCAAACACACACACGAAACTCTCTCTCCCCCAGAACTAAAGTCCGTTGTCTCAATGATAGAATCACGAACAAAATGAATAAAGCCATTCAATCCATTGTTGGACGCATCTCGAATACCCATGGAGTTCGAGTAGTTTCAATGTCGTCGGAGTTCATGCTAGACGATAGAGACAACCTTTGGTTGGTGAGAACCAAGGAAGTGCTAACGACCGAAGGCGAAAGGACCAGGGCAGGAGTGGACATGGAGGTCTCCCATATGCACAGGACAAAAAAGAATGTCAAGATCGAGGAAAAGATGGAACTGGAAGGCGAAAGAGTGAGGAGGTGAGAATGTGCAAAAGGCAAAGCAAGCATCTTACGATATGGCGATGTTGCGAACGTCTGAGCGCGCGCGACTAACACGACAACCCTAACCCACGAAATGGCTACCCTCGCCGCAGCGACAAGTTCTTGGAAGACAGGTTCAAGGGCGCGGGCGGACGCAGCGAGCAGAGAATATGGGCTAGGAGCGTGCGGGGTGGCAAGGTTGACGAGGAACTTGTCGATTTGATCATGAATGAAAGCGAAGCCAAGGACGCTGTGAGGAAGAAGAACGAGCACACTAAGGCCAAGGAGGAGCTCCGCAGAAAAAAGAATTTGCTCGACACACACCGCAACGAGAGCATGAAAAACCTCCTCGAGACCGTTGGGGTGGCGGGAGACGAGGACAACAACAGCATCAACTTGGACGGGTCAAGCTTAGAGACTGGTACAATTTCGTCCCCGCTTCAGACGATCAACCCCAACGTGCCGAAGAACGAAGACACGACCACGAGGAGGAGGAGGAAGAAGAAGAAAAATGTAACCAGATCGTTCCATAGGACGCAGAGGGAGATGGATGCTATGGCACACTCCGATGCAGCCAGCCAGGCCCTCGGCACCACCCAACTCAACGGATGCATCGGCGACTTTTGCGACATTGCCATCAGCATAGACAAGAGCCTTGATGGCGTA
The DNA here is from genome assembly GCA_030267965.1 of Triparma columacea. Classification (NCBI taxonomy): domain Eukaryota; class Bolidophyceae; order Parmales; family Triparmaceae; genus Triparma; species Triparma columacea. The sequence continues at coordinate 8,555 of BRYA01000181.1, read as the reverse complement.
ATGAAATCTTACAACCACCTTTCAGATTTCAGGAGGAAACTTCTAGAGCAGGAGGGAGAGGTAGTAGGTTGGAACGATGCAAAGGACGGAGGAAGGAAGCGGACGAAGAGGGGGGGGGGGGGAGGGAAGAGAAGAAAGGGGTTGGAAGAGGAGGAGGACGAGGTGTGTGTGTGTGTGTGTGTGTGTGTGTGTGTGTGTGTGTTGTGTTCTGTGTCTGTCCTAGACGATCTGACCCTTGACCCTTACCCTAACCTCACCCAACTCCACCCGCCTTCGTCTCCCGATGCAGAACGGGCTTCTCTCAGTGCCCATGAAGTCAATCATTCAAGCCCGCCACGAGCGCCACCTTGTGGACATCATGCTCAAAAGGCTCAGGAACCACGAGGATGGGGACTACCTCTCAAGCATCGACGAGCTCAGTCTCGGTAGTGTTTTCCCTGGCCATTTTTACAAACAGACAAAGTGCTGCAAGAATTGCTGGAAAGTGTACACGTTGGTCGACGAGCACAGGACAAGAGCAGTGAAAAAACTGGAGAACCACCAAGGAGCCCAACTTGACGAACTGGCTTTAGCGGTCAGGCCCCACACAGTGGAGGGAACAAGCCCGATAAAGAGGAGCCAGAGGCTCTTCAACGCTCTCACGGGGAAGGAGAGCTTGAGAGGTAGCGTCGACGCAGGAAGCAGTATCGAGGAGAGCACGGGACTGGGGGGCTCAGAGGTCGACTACGAAACGGACCAAGCGAAGGGGATGAAGTTGGCGTACGCCGCAATCGCCGACCTGAACAAGTCCGACGTGGCTGAACTCCGAAGCTTCTCAAAGCCGCCACCTGCCGTACTCATGGTAGTCAGCGCCCTCATGATATTGCTGGAGGGGAACGTTTTGGGATGGACCGACGCCAAGAGGCTGATGAGCAACGGGGAGCGATTCGTCAATTCTCTCCTCGACTTTGACCCCGACGAAATCACACCGAACCAGATCACCCTCCTGCGCCCCTATGAGGCCAACCCGAATTTCCACCCCCAAGCAGTAGCTCCTATCAGCGGATGCGCAGCAAAGTTCTTGAGCTGGGTCATTGGAATGCTCAACGCATACAGATGGAAGCGTGGAGAGAACCACAAGCGCATAGACGTCCTCCAGACCGGCACGGGAATGGCCGACAGTCCCGGGAGAGAAGCCAGAAGAATGCCCAAGATTGCATTCGCGTCCTCCTCGGTGGGAGATTTTGAGAGCGTTGGAGGGGGATCCTTCGCCGAGAAGCTCGAGAACAGGAGACTGAAGAGGGAGAAAGAGAAAATGCGGGAGGAAGGGGCCCTCCGACCTATGACAAGTCCTGTCAAGGCCCAGGGAAGACTCGGAAGCGTGTTTAATGAGATCGAGAACCAGAAGCGAGGTAGGAAGGCCAGGAAGGAAAGGATGGGATACCAGGCCGAGAGCAACAGGGTCGTAGAGGTTGGTTTCGGGAGGTCGACGAAGCACACAGAGGTTTACGATGTGAAGAAAAGCTGGGGGGGACTCAAGGGCCAGAACAGGCCCGGCAACAACGGCAAAACCTTGGCTGATGAGGCCATGGGTAGGAGCCAGGGAAACTTTGACCCGAAAGATCGCTCGCTAATGATGCCCGAGAGCAGTCTGGGGTTCCAACAAGGAGTCAACCAGAGCCTGACAGGGTTTTCTTCCATGCTCGAGGAAAGAAATGCGAGCCCAAAGAGACCACTCAACAAGAGGGAGAAGCAAGCCAAGGCTCAGGCCCAAAAGATGCAGATGGACAGGTGAGGCAGGACGCGTGTTGCGCCTCTGTTTTGTAAAGCTCGACCTCAAAGGGTTTAAATCTTACCATCACGCCCCCCCCCTCCCCCCGCCCTCTCCAGGCTCGCGAGCAGACCCAGCGAAAATATCGAGATCGAACCCAACGGAACAAGGAAGATCCTATGCCAGGACAACGTCACCCGCATGAGCTACGCAGTGATAGGGAGCCTGAGCATGGAGGTAAAAAGCGCGAATTTCATCGTGGTCCACGACATGTTCGACAACCACGTCTCGACCGGGAGCAACTTTAAAAAGCTATCAATTAAGTACCCTGGGAGCCAATTTCTTGTCTTCAACTACCCTGGGCAGGCGGATACCACCTGGCCAACGCTGAGTGAGGTTGAAAAGAGCCACGGGGGCTCCGAAGTTGCACTAACGGCGGAGTGGCATGCAGAGAAGCTCAACGAGCTGCTCCAACACGTCGAAGTATGTGGAGAGATGCTCCTTTCTTCACCTTTTCACATCGTTGGCTTCGGGTTTGGGGCGATGATCGCTGCCGAGTTCGCATCAAAGTACGGGCAGGCGGAGGCTTACAAGAGAAGCCTGAGGAGTGTCGTGAGCATGAACGGATACGTTGGCGTCGACGCCCAACTGGCGGCCATCCTTCACTCATCAATTAATGTCTTCAAGTCCTTCCCCTCGACGAGGCCGGACCTTCCGGTTTCCTACTTCACCCAGTTCCTCTTTTCCGAAGAGTACCTCAGCAGAGTTGACAAAAATCTAGCCCTCAACATTTACACTGCAATCCCGAATTCAATAACTACTGGCGGTAGGATCAGGATCGCCCGGGGAGCTTTAGCAAGCAAGGACGTTCGAAGCAGGGTGAAATCATTGAAGATCCCCACCATCGTTCTCCAGTCCACTGACAACCTTTTGGTCAACGCATCGAACGTCGACCCGTTCCTCACTGGGAGGGCTGCCAACCATCTTTGGAGTCACGAGCTAAAATTGACTTCATCGAAAAATTGCCTTGGGCACAGGGGCGTCGAAATGTTGCAGGAGACCCTTTCAAGGCCGTACGGGGCCTTCGTTGCCTGGTGCAAGGGAGGGCACGAGGTCAGGCAGGAAGGCAAGAGGGTCGTGACGGACTTTTTCGACATTCTTTGTAAGAGCACCTGGGGAGTCGATGGGAGCAACGTCCCCGGCGTCGGGGGGAGCATGGAGCACATGGGAGAGGGGGAAGGCCAGGGGGGGAGGACCCTCGTACCAAGCAGGGATTTCATCAACAAGGTAAACGAAGAAAAGAAGGAGGAAAAAGTCGAGGAGAGCGTACTTGACATTCTAGACGAAGGGAACATGACGGCAGACGAGCTTATCGAGAGATCGAAGAGAGAGAAGCGGGAAGCACTAGAAAATGAAGAAAAGGAGAGGGAAGAAGCTCGGGTCGATGCCATCAAGAAGAGGCTTTTGGAGGAGACGAATGTCCTTTTCGGGGGGGAAGACGAGGAGGAAAGCAAAAGGTCCAACGTGGCCAAGGAGGCAGAAAAAATGAGGCTCATCAGCGAGGGAATAGAGAGGGAGCTAAAGGAAGTTCTGGAAAGTGAGGTTTCGAAGTCGGCGGCGGAGGATGCTGCTGCTGCAGGGCATAGTACTAGCGCGCGCGAGAAGGTCCTAACTGGGGACGAACTGCTGGAGCAGCTTCAGAAGAACTTGGACGACATTGGAGGAGCAAAGGTCGAGTTGAAATCCGTCATGACTGCCAAGATGGTCGCGGACAAGAATGCCGCAGATGCCGTCTCTGAAGAGATCGAGGTCGTCAAGAGCAGGGTGGAGGCCTCCGAGTTCGTTCCTGACATGAATTTGCGTGAGAATAATAGTTCGAACGACACGATAGATGAAATCGTCGAGAGGAGCAGAGTTGGCGGGGTGCCAAAGTTGCCAGGTGGGACTCCCAAGCTACCGACCAAGATTGATGAGAGCGACCCCATAGTCACGTCCAAGGTGGTGAACGCGCTGAGAGAGGTCAATGATGTTGAAGAAGACAGGCTCAAGGCCGAGAGAGAGTTCCAGAAGGTCATGGGAAGCCACCAGAGAGGGCTCGTGAAGGACATAATGGAGAAGGCTGGGGTCAGCGAAGTAAAGCAGGAAGGACCTGGTAGCAGCAGCGATGTTGTTGTCCCAGTGGCTCCAGCTCCGGTGCCCAGGCTAGAGCTCGGCGGTGCGGGGCAGGAGGAGGAGAGCAAGCCCAAGACGGAGGCGCAGCTCACCACCTTGTTCTCATCAGTTCCATCCAACGTGTCAACAGGCTTTAAAGTATCCGATGAGGAGCAGGAGAAGGAGGAAAAGCTCCCCCCGAACCTTTTCAAGTCGGAGATAGAGAGGCTGTCGGATGAGAACAACACCGACGAGATGAAGGAGCACAGGGAGTGGGTTATCGGGGAGGACGGACCGAGGGGGAAGAAGCTGTCGCCGAAGATAAGGAGCGCAGATGAGGTTTTCGAAGAGGAGAAGGGGCTGGAGGATGGCATTTCCTTTGCAAAGAGGCAGCTGCTGAAGAAGAGGAAGGAGGCCGACGAAGCTGCCTCTGCGCTCATCAGGGAGATCCAGCTCGACCAGGAGAGGAGGAGGAAAGAGTACGAGGCGGAAGACGAGAGGCTCCTGCGAGAACTCGAGAAGAAGAAGGAGGAGGCCAGGAAGCAGAGGCTTAACGAGGACCTGCAGAGGAGGCTTGAGGTAGAGAGGGCGGAGGAGAAACTGGTTGCGAGGGGTGTCGTTGGCGAGTTCGACCCCATGAGTAGCACCGCCATGGTGGGAGCTGATGGTGTCACGACGAACGCGGACCAGAGGGTCGTGGGAAGGGTTAAGAGCATGCCACCCGTCTTCCTCGAGGAGCAGCCCGACTTGCCTTCAGGCTTCAAGGTCTCGGTGCAGAAGACCGACGAGGTCCTCTCGGGATTGGAGGAGGAGCAGAAGGAGGCAGAGAGCATGGGACTCATGAGGATCGAGGACTACCACAAGTTGAAGAAGGACCAGGCCCAGGCCCAGCTCGACAGGGACATGAGGCTGAGGACGCTCGAGGCTAGCGAGCAGCAGAAGCTCTTTAACGAAATGGCGTCAAGGATCCAGATTTGCTACAGGGGGAGGATGGGGAGGGTCAAGGCAAAGGAGGTCAGGGAGAAAGCGAAAAAGGTCGTGGAGGAGGCCAAGGCGGCGCTGAAGATCCAAAAGTTCATCAGGGGCGTCCTGGCCAGGGAAAGGATGAAGGCGATCCGCGAGATGGAGATCAGCAGCCTGGTCCTCGGGGGGAACGCAATTCTTCTGCAGAAGTGCTACAGGGGCCATGTGGGCAGAGTGGTGGCGAGGAAGAAGAAGGAGGGGGTCAAGAGTATTGTGTGCCAGAGGGTTTACAGGGGCCACCTTGGGAGGATGGCGGCATGGAGGGAGAGGCAGAAGCTGGAGGAGATCAGAAACCGGCACGTCTCGGCAACCAAGATCCAGGCGACTTGGAAGATGAAGGTGGCGAGAGAGGAGTACAGGAGGGTGAGGGTTCACACACTTGCGGCGACTGAAGTCCAGAGGATCTATAGGGGCAGGATCGGCAGGAAGACTGCGGCGAGGAGGAAGAAGTGGGAGAGCACTGAGCCCGGGCCGGAGAGGCTGAAACTTGGCCTCGGCCTCATCGAGGAGAGCAAGGTAGCGTTCGAAAGGCAGCAGGAGGAAATCGACGCGCTGCACAGGGCCCAGCAGAGCGCCGAGGCCAGGATAAGCCACATCCACGCAGAGCTCAAGGACTCGGAGCAGGAGCTAGGGGTGCTGGAGAGGGAACTGCAGGAGATTGACCACATCGAGACAGACTTGCAGGAGTTGACGCACGAGAAGGCGCTCCTCCAGATGGGCATTGAGGGAGCCGCGGGAATATCGAGCACTGAGCAAAACCTGGACGCCCTGGCGACAACTTCCGAGGGGGACGGCCTCAGCATGACCGCGAAGAGGGACATGAAGAGACAGAAGCAGACGGAGGCGTACGCCATGGAGATGGCCATTCACATAAAGAAGGCCGAAAGGGAGAAGAAGAAGCAGGAGCTTGAGGCTGAGTTCAGCATGGTCTTCGCCGAGGTGCACAGGAAGAAAGAGCAGCTGGACAAGCTCGAGGTTGCCTTGGCGGACATGGAGGCGACGAGGCTCAGAAAGGATAGGGAGTTCAACAGGCTGCAGAGGAACTTGATGGAGTTGCTGGAGGAGCAAAAGTACGAGCTGGACAGTTTGAGGGAGAAAGGCATCGAGCTCGAGACCGCCACGGCGACGAGTGCAGCTGCCGCTACGGCGACCGCGATGAAGGCTAAGGAGCACGAGAAGCAGAGTGCGGCCATGTACAGTCAGCAGGAGGAGCTAATGAAGTTCCAGTTCATGAGCATGAGCCTGAGCTATTTTAGCAGCCTCAACATGCTGAAGCAAATGAGGGAGATCAACAGCGACACTACCAGCAGCGCTGTCAGCGCTACGGCTGACGCCGCAGCAGCTGCTGCGGCTGCTGCGGCAGCCGCCAACATCCCGAACGTGAAGGGAATGAAGATGGGGGCGTCGGATATTGTGGAGGCGTCGATCCAGAGCAAAAAGGACGAGCTGGAAAAGGCCAAGAACGCCGTCGAGGACGCCAAGACCGCCAAGGAGATGCCGTTCCCGAAGGACGTCAGGTACTGGAGCGTCGACGACGTGTGCAGGTGGCTGGACAAGCTGGCCCTGCACCAGTACAAGATGGCTTTCAGGGAGGCCAGCGTAGACGGGGAGTTCCTCATGGAGCTCAGGGAGCAGGATCTCCAGCAGGTGCTCGGAATGGAGCACAGGCTGCACGTGAGGAAGATCATCATCCAGAGGGACAAGCTGAAACCCCTCAACGCCACCGAGCACCAACAGATGCAGGTGGTCCAGCACGAGGAGAAGGCGGAGAAAGTCAGCAGGGGGCTGGAAGCCCCTCCGCTGGAGACGGTCTTCAGCCAGGCGAGGAACGGCAGGTTCAGGAGACTCGAGGAGAGCCTAAACGCCGGCTTCCAGGTAGACACGGAGGACGAGAAGGGCAACACGCTCTTGATTATTGCGACCCAAAACAGGATGAAAAAGATGATAGAGCTCTTGCTCAGCAGGTCGAGCAACATAAACCACCAGAACGCTCAGGGAAACACGGCCCTACACTACGCCATGGTCTACGACCCGGAGGGCGAGATTGGAGAGTTCCTAATCAGCAAGGGCGCAGACGACACCCTGGAGAACAAAGATGGGCTGTCCTGCTACGACGGCATCGGGGGTCCAGGAATTGGAGCTTGAGGGGGAGGGGGTGCTGGAGTGTAAAAATAGGAATAGATTTTAGACAAACAAAATCACAAAATACTTTTCGACGGTTGCGTTCATGCTGCGAGCGACTCCATCGGCAATTTGAATCACCAAAGGCAAGAACAACTGAAGCTTTAACTTTGCCAACTTCTGAACATTTTCCGCCGCCTAAGTAAAATCCAGAAATTTTTCTCTCTGGTGGAATATTTCCCTCACAGGCTCAACTTTTTTGGCTCTCTCATGGATTTCCATGGGATAGCCAACTTTGTTCAATTGATCAATTCACATTTCTTTCGTAATTTTTTCGTAATGAGGACGGCTAGCGCAGCGTCAAACGGGGTTGCGGGGTGTCCCCGCATGATAAGTTTGATGAGGAGGGGGACAGGAAGCGGTAAAAGGGGGGAGATGTGAGGTAGGGAAAGGAAGCAGGAGAGGGTGAAGTTGGGTGGTTGGGGACGAATGAAAGAGGGCGATTGTGGTTTTGGAGAGGAGAGAGAGAGGACACTTGAGGAGAGAGAGTAGTGGAAAGGAAGGTGTAAGGTGGAGTGGTGTTTGAGTGTGTGTGCGTGTGTGTGTGTGTGTGTGTGTGAGAGAGAGAAAAGGAGTTGGAGGAGAGAGTAGCAAAGAGAAGAGAATGGTATGGTATAAGGTGGGGTGGAGTAGGTGTGCGAGCGTGTGAGTGTGTGAGTGTGTTAGAGGAGTTGATAGAAGAGAGTAAGGGAGAGAAGGGTATAAGGTGGAGGTGTGTGTGTGTGTGTGAGAGAGAGAGAAGAGAGTGTGTTAGAGGAGTTGAGAGAAGAGAGTAGGGGAGAGAAGAGTATAAGGTAGAGTGGTGTGTGTTTGTTTGGGTGTGAGAGGAAGAGAGTGTGTGTATGAGTGTGTTAGAGGAGTTGAGAGAAGAGAGTAGGGGGGAGAAGAGAATAAGGTCGAGTGGTGTGTGTTTGTTTGGGTGTGAGAAGAAGAGAGTGTTTGTGTGAGTGTGTTAGAGGAGTTGATAGAAGAGAGTAAGGGAGAGAAGGGTATAAGGTGGAGGTGTGTGTGTGTGTGTGTGAGAGAGAGAAGAGAGTGTGTTAGAGGAGTTGAGAGAAGAGAGTAGGGGAGAGAAGAGTATAAGGTAGAGTGGTGTGTGTTTGTTTGGGAGTGAGAGGAAGGGAGTGTGTGTATAAGTGTGTTAGAGAAGTTGAGAGAAGAGAGTAGGGAAGAGAAGAGTATAAGGTAGAGTGGTGTGTGTTTGTTTGGGTGTGAGAAGAAGAGAGTGTGTGTGAGTGTGTTGGAGAAGTTGAAAGAAGAGAGTAGGGGAGAGAAGAGTATAAGGTAAAGTGGTGTATGAGTGTGAATGGAATGTAAGTGTGTTAGTGTGTAGTAAAGAGAAGTAAAGAGAAGTAAAGAGAAGTAAAGAGAAGTAAAGAGAAGTAAAGAGAAGTAAAGAGAAGTAAAGAGAAGTAAAGGGTTAGGGTTAGGGTTAGGGTTAGGGTTAGGG
>BRYA01000180.1:0-26821 GCA_030267965.1 Triparma columacea | reverse complement strand
GGGGGGGGACCTCGAACTTACAGAAGGGGTCGTGGACGCGTTTTTGGCGGGGGGAGTAGACGCCGTGGGCGTGATGGGGACGCAGGGAGTCAAGGTCGGCATGAGATTTGAGGGTGAGGAGCTGGGGGTAGGAAAGTGGGGAGTGGCAACGGCTGTTATCGAGACGGAGGATGGGGCGGGGGGGTGGTGCGAATTCTTCGTGATCGAGGGAGACCTGCTACTAACGGGAGGGGCGAGGAGGAGGATAGTGAAGGGGAAGAACGTCGTCAAGATTACGGTGGGTGGAGGGAGCGAAGGGAGGGCTAGGATGGGGGTGGGGGTTGGGGGAGGGGGGGGGAGGGTCGTGTACTCAAAGAGCGACAGCTTGATGGTCGTGGGGGGGTGAGAGAGGGGGGGTGGAGTAAAGCTTTTAGGCGCGTGCGTGTATATTTTTGTTTATACAAAGTTGTTTTGTTTTTTGGAGGGGATTTTATTGGGAATTTGGGAGATTTGGATTTTGGTTGACTCCCTTCCTTCAAAAATATAAACGGGTATAATAATATAAGATGAATCAAATATATTTATGTAACAATATAACAAGGTTCAACTCTACTCAAGATGCTGCTTCAACTCTACGCAAGACGCTCCAACTTATTTGTGATGACTATAAATGTGCTCCTTCATGCTGCTTCTTTCTTTCGCCTTAAATTCACACCCATGTTGTGGGCATGTATACCAAGTTACATCGTGTATAGCTGCGCGATGCTTCTTGAGAGAGCCTTTTTGCTTCGATTTGTAGTCGCAGTCCTTACAGTAGTGCCAGGTCACGTTTTCATTGTGGATAGCTGCGCGATGCGTCTTGATAGAGCTTTTTTGCTTCGCTTTGTAGTCACAGTCCTTACAGTAGTGCCAGGTCACGTTCTCGTTGTGGATGGCTGCACGATGCGTCTTGAGAGAGCTTTTTACCTTTGCTTTGTAGTCACAGTCCTTACAGCGGTGCCAGGTCACGTTTTTGTTGTGGATAGCTGCGCGATGCTGCTTGAGATGACCTTTTTGCTTCGCTTTGTAGTCGCAGTCCTTACAGCGATGCCAGGTCACACCATTACCATCACCATTCCAAGAGTCAGCGTTCTCATCATTATCGTCGACGTACTCATCGGAGTATTCCATCGTCATTCCTCTCTTTCGCTTCTTGCTCCTGCTGTTGGTCTTCCCTTCAGCTACAACCTCCACATTCTCATCCTCATCACATGGTTGGCAAAAGAGCTGATCACTTTCCAGTCCTTCGACACCGCCTGCTGTCGATGTACTCTCGTTCACTCCTTGAAACTCAGCAAGGATACCAAGGTCCGAAGATGGAAATTCTTCAGCCTTGAATTCATCTATTGAGGAGGTATTAGGCGCTATTGAGGAGGTATGCGACCTCAACTTCCTAGACGTCATCGGCTTATCCGACATGAACTCTTGTATTGATCGGATTTGTCCAGTAAATCTCCAAACTTTTGAATTTCCCAAATCAGCTCCATCAATTTCCGCAGCACCAAGACCAAAGACCTTCCTTCAAAAATATAAATGAATCAAATATATTTAAGTAACAATGTAACAAAGTTCAACTCTACTCAAGACCTTCTTTGTGATGATGATAAATGTGCTTCTTCATGTCGCCTCTTTCCTTCGCCTTATATTCACACCCTTCCAGGGCGTCTGCTATGTCCCACCATCGGTCAACCCACTTCCGCCTGTCCCGCAACAACGACATGAACCACATGCAACCCTCCCCCCTCCCCAGGCCCTCCCTCCTTCAGCAGGTTTTGGCAGCGCGTAGATTGTAGAGACCAAGAAAACCGTCTCCCCCCACGAGATTGCTCGTCGACCCCAGAAAAGCTAAGGAGATTCATGGTAGGGACACGTCGCCCAGGTCATGTTGTGATGCTCCACCTTCCTGATGACTATAAACGTGCTTCTTCATGTCGCTTCTTTCCTTCGCCTTAAATCCGCACCCATGTTGTGGGCATGTATACCAAGTTACATCGTGTATAGCTGCGCGATGCTTCTTGAGGTCGCCTTTTTGCTTCGATTTGTAGTCGCAGTCCTTACAGTAGTGCCAGGTCACGTTTTCATTGTGAATACTTGCGCGATGCTTCTTGAGGTCGCCTTTTTGCTTCGCTTTGTAGTCGCAGTCCGAACACTTGTGCCAGGTCACGTTTTCATTGTGGATAGCTGCGCGATGCTTCTTGAGGTCGTTTTTTAGCTTCGCTTTGTAGTCGCAGTCCTTACAGCGGTGCCAGGTCACGTTTTTGTTGTGGATAGCTGCGCGATGCTTCTTGAGGTCGCCTTTCTGCTTTGCTTTGTAGTCGCAGTCCTTACAGTAGTGCCAGGTCACGTTTTTGTTGTGGATAGCTGCGCGATGCTTCTTGAGGTCGCCTTTCTGCTTTGCTTTGTAGTCGCAGTCCTTACAGAGGTGCCAGGTCACACCATTACCATCACCATTCCAAGAGCCATCGTCCTCGTCATTATCATCGACGTATTCATCGTCATTATCGTCAACGTATTCATCGTCATCATCGTCAACGTATTCATCGTCATTATCGCCGCCGTCGTCATCGTAGTAATCCATCGTCATTCCTCTCTTTCGCTTCTTGCTCCTGCTGTTGGTCTTCCCTTCAGCTACAACCTCCACATCCTCATCCTCATCACATGGTTGGCAAAATAGCAGATTGCTACCCAGTCCTTCGACACCACCCGCTGTCGATGTACTCTTGTTCCCTCCTTTATACTCAGCAAGGATGGCAGCAACAACCTCCACATTCTCATCCTCATCACATGGTTGGCAAACAAGCAAATCATGGCGTACAACGTCATCCTCTTCAACAATATCTTCTCTACTCATTCCTTCGACACCACCCGCTGTCGATGTACTCTCGTTCCCTCCTTGAAACTCATCAAGGATACCAAGGTCCGAAGATGGAAATTCTTCAGCCTTGAATTCATCTATTGAGGAGGTATTAGGCGCCATTGAGGAGGTATGCGACCTCAGCTTCCTAGACGTCATCGGCTTATGCGACATGAACTCTTGTATTTATCGGAGTTTCAGTAAGAATTTCTTTGCCAAAATAAAACAAGAAGAGGTCAACTTCTGGGACTCAGAAAAACTATCAACAATTTAACGACAACAACTGATTCGACAACAACTGATTCAACGCAACAAAGAGTTTTGGAATACCTACACAAATTGCAGAATATCTCTCCATAAAACTCCTCCCCCTCCTCCTCCTCCCTCGTCCTTTTCGAAGGTCTCTTCTCTCGGCCACTGCCAGTCTTCCCCCGCCCCCCGATGCTCATATTCCTTCACCTCGCCGTGCTCCTCTCGCTCCTCGCCCCCTCCCTTCCCTTCATCCAGCCCCCCGCCTCCCGCATCCCCCGCCCCCCCTCCCCCCTCCGCTCCTCCGACTACGACACGACCTCCGCTCCCGTGCGCTCGCTCGTGTCCTCCCTGACCTCCCTCGTGAACGCCCTGTCCCGCCCCTCCCCTCCCCCGCCCCCCTCAACAGGCCCGCCCCTGCCCCCCTCCGCCGTGCTCGAGGGCATCCGCGCAGACTACGTTGAGCGGCTCTACCTTTGGACCGGCGACATCGACCCAGACCTCTACTCGCCCAACTGCACCTTCACCGACCCGACGCTCTCCTTCACCGGCCTGGCAAAGTTCCAGTCTAACCTCGCCAACCTCCAGCCCCTTCTCGAGCGCTTCGTGAAGGACCCTGAGGTCGACCTGTACTCCTGCGAGCTGTCCGAAGACAGCAGGTCTGTGGCAGCCGACTGGCGCATGCGAGCCGACCTTAACCTGCCGTGGCGACCCGCGATCGACCTGAACGGCACAACCACCTTCAGGCTTCTGCCGCCTCAGGGGGAGGGGGGGGGGAGGATCGAGGATTATAGGGAGAGGTGGGGGATGGGAGCTGGGGAGGCGCTGCTGCAAATCGTGACGCCGGGGAAGTGGAGGGGGGTGGAACGGGAGGGGGCAGAATAAAAAGGACATCCGGCATCCAAAAAAATTAGATTCAAACCAATGTTACCCTCTCTCTATTTATACCATCTATCACCCCACACCTTTTACCCCACCCTAACCCAACCCCATCTCTAAATCCCGATGACACGTTTCGCCTGAAGGTAGTCCGCCTGTCCCGCAGCAAGTGGGCAAAGCCAGAAGTCGAACTCGTACGTCTTCCCCGGGTCAACCAAATAGTCGTCGTAGATGCAGGGGAGCCAGCTGCAGTCCCCCCCGATCCCCGCGATCTCGTGTGACAGGTTCACGTACACCGGTGACTCCCCGTTCTTCCTGTCCGCCAAGTCGTATGTGTGCATCGCCGTGTGGAGCTCCGTCGTGCCATGGAGTCCCGCCGAGAAGGAGAACGGCCTCGACGACCTCACCAGGACGCCCGAGCCGTGGCGGTCGGTGAAGGAGGACCAGCTGCAGGACTGGCGGGCGCCGCACTCGCCGGGGACGATGTACTCCTTCGTGAGCATGGAGGCGGCGGTGGTGCGGAAGATACCGCGCTGGGCGCAGGACTGACGGTCGGGGTAGTTCTCGCAGTCTCCCTTGCCCAAGTAACCGACGTTGAAGAAAGAAGGGTCGAGGGCGACCTGCAGCCCGACCCTGGGGAGGGTCTTGAGGTCCTTGCGGAACTTTCCCGGGGTCACCGTGCAGCGAATCTGGATGTCCCCGTTCCTGTGAACCCGGTAGAACGTCCTGGTGGTGAACGCGTCGTTCCCCGAGGAGGTCCTCAGCCCTCCCTCGCACTGCACCTCAATGAAGTTGCCCACGTTGTCCTTGATAACGCTCTCGTCGACCTTGACTTCGTTGCAGATCTGCATGGGGGGGTCTCCCGCCCCGATCCCGTTCTGCTGCCAGTGGTAGTCGTGGCTGAAGAGGCCCGTCCCGACGACTGCCCCGACGACCTTGATGGCGGGGGGGGGGAGCACGAACTCCATGAGCATCTGAGCGCCACCCCTGTCGTTGTCGGTGGAGGCCCTGGTCACGTTGTACACGACGCCGCCGCTGGCACCGGTGATGATAGACTTCTTGCTGGGTGTAAGCAACTTAAGCAGGCCACCCGTCTTCTTATCTATGACGACCGTTCCCTTGACCTTGTCGATGTTGACGCTCAAGGTATCGCCAGAGTCGTCCACCTCAATTTCTGCCTCCGGGTTGCCGGAGCTGACGAGGCCTGTCCTAGCGCCTGTCAGCGTTCCCATGGTTAGCTTCCTAAGGACGCTCGGGGACGAGCGGGAGGCGACGTTTGTGGGAACCTCGTCGAGGGCGAGCTTCACCGCGAACTGCTCCGTCGCGATCACATGGCCCTTGGGGGCCCACGAGGTGCCGTCCTTGAGGGTCACCGTCACATTGACCCAGACCTCCTGGGGGACGACCTCGGATTCGAGCAGCGAGGAGGCAGTTACCTTCGACGCCTTGATGTTCACGAAGTCTCCCATCGCCATGCCCTTGCCGGAGGCGAGAGGAACCTCGCTCGTGTCGCAAGTGACGTCGTAGGCGAGCTCGAGGTGGGAGAGGGAGGAGAAGCTATAGCGGTTCTTGACCTTGAGGGTGAGCTCGAGGGGCTCCTTGCCCGTTCCTCCGATCTTCGCGCCTTCGCCGTGCGCCGTGAAGGCGACCGGCTGGTGCAGGTACTTTATCTCCCTCACGGCGGGGTGGGGCACCCTGTCGGGAGCGTACAGGCCGTTGATGCAGAACTGAGCGTCGTGGATCTCCTCGCCAAAGTCACCGCCGTAGGCGAAGAACTCGCGGCCCGTCTTCTTGTCGACCTTCCTCAGCCCCTGGTCAATCATGTCCCAGACGAAGCCTCCCTGGATACGAGGCTTGTCCTCGGCCCAGAACATGTCGTAGTACCTATCGAGGTTGCCGTTGCTGTTACCCATGGCGTGAGTATACTCGCAGAGGATGACCGGGCGATCCTCGTCGACCCTCGTCCCTAGTTCAAGCGTGTCGGCGACGGTGGGGTACATCGGGCAGATTATGTCCGTCAGCTCCGTCCTCCCTGATCCCTGGATGAGAGATCCCCCGCTCTCGTATTGGATCGGGCGACTAGGGTCCAGCGACCGAAGCCTCTTTCGAGCCTCCGTTAGACCGACGCCACGGCCGCTCTCATTTCCAAGGCTGTGGGGGGTGTGGGTCAGTGGGGCTCAGTCAGTCATATGCGTGTTCTGCTCTACGCCAAGCTTCCATCCACCTCTCACCTCCAGATGATGATCGACGCGTGGTTTCTGTCCCTCTCGCACATCCTCGTGATCCTCGTCGCCAGGGCCTCCGTCCAAGCCGGGTCTGCTACGAGCTTCCCCATTGGCTGCATCCCGTGGATCTCAATGTTGGCCTCGTCGCAAACGTACATACCGTAGTAGTCGCAGAGCCTGTAGAACTCGGTTGAGTTGGGGTAGTGGCAGGTGCGGATGGCGTTGAAGTTGTCCATCTTAAGCATGGTGATGTCCTTGATGAAGGTTGGGATCGTGATGGTCTTCCCAGTGTCGGGATCGTGGTCGTGCCGGTTCACGCCGCACACGACGACGGGCTTACCGTTTACGGTGAAAACTCCCTCCTTGGTGATCTCTACTGTTTTGAAACCAACCCTGCAACCTTCGCTCTGGAGTATCTCACCCTTCTCTCCGACCGTAGTGACGACAATGGTGTAGCAGTTGGGAGTCTCAGCCGTCCAGAGAGCGGGGTTGTTGACGAATCCTTGAATCTCGACCGTCCCTCCAAGTCTATCAGTGTCATCGTACTTGGTCTCTCCCCTCCAAACCTCTTGTCCCTTGTTGAACCCTCCCTTGGTATCAGTCATGACGTCCTGGTACATCTTAACGTTAACGCCCTTCGTCTTTCCTCCCCTCGCGATGTCAACGTTCACTGACACTGCGCCGCTGGCGTCGCACTGGGTCCGGAAATCGGTGATCTCTTGACCGGCGCGTTTCCTGCCCATGAGCAAAGCGAGTGAAGGAGGGAGGGGGTTGCGTTAGTAGGTAAGAGGTTTGCGTGTTGGAGCATTTGAGGTTGTAGGAGCGAAGGTGTCGGGTATGCACAATGTGCTTGCTGTTGTTTTTTTTCCCTTCCCTTCTCATCAATTCTCACCTGATAATCTCGACCGATCTGTGTATCCCGCTCAGCCACCAGTGATCCTGGTCCTCCAGGTAGCTCCCATCGCTCCACCTAATGCACACGACCTCAATCGTAATCTTCCCGTCCTTGCTCTTCCTTACGTTATTAGTAAGGTCGAATTCAGCCGGCAGGCAACTGTCCTTGCTGAAGCCCACGAAGCCCCCGTTGCAATAAACGTAAAACGCCGAGCTGACACCGTGGAAGAGGACCGTAAGCTCGTCCTCGGGGGAGTTATCCCAGCCTTCGGGGAGCTCGATAACCTTGCGGTACACGCCGGTAGGGTTGGATGATGGTACGTATGGTGGTGCTGGTGTGAATGGGTACTTAACGTTTGTGTAAATTGGTATGTCGCCAAGGTCGGGACGGTCGAGCTGCCAGTTGCTGGGGACGTTTATCTTCCCCCACTTCCCAGTCCTCTGAGCGAGCCCAGCGGCAACGAGGGTCTTGGCCTCGTCGGCGTCTTGGAACAACTGAAAGTCCCACGAACCGTTGATAGGTAAAACCGTAGAGTCCGTTAGTCCCTTCTCCGTCAACGCGATCTGGGATGCGTACTTGCGGGCCTTCTCGGGGTCCTTGAACCAGCGGAGTGAGTCGGTTCGCATGGGGAGGCGACGGCGGCCGACGATCTTGGGGTTCTCCCAGTCTGAGCTTGGCATGAAGGAACGCTTGTAACCCCAGAGGAGGAAACCCATGGTGAGAACGTAGATGGAGTGGACGATTAAGGCAGGGGTGACGTCGATGGATACGTTGGGGTCGGGGAGGGGGAGGATTTGGAGGAGGGTGATTGGGAGGGTGAAGGAGATGTTCTTGACGAGGGTGGAGGGGTTGTAATGCTTGGAAATGAAGTCAGCAATTATGTCACCTCCCAGGGGGGAGTACAGGATTTTGTAGTATACGCCAACAATAGATGCGGCGAGGACGGCGAACTTAAGCCTGGGGAGGGAGAGGGAGGGAGGGAGGGAGGGAGGGAGGGAGGGAGGGTTAGTACAATGGCTTCTGTTTACGCCTCGCAGTTTGTTTCGCTTCGTCCCCATTCCTCACCTCTCTTTTCCCTTGTTCGTTGGGTTGGTGTAAACGAGGACGGTGGTTATCAAGCGGTCAAGCTCAGTGAGGATCCAGCGGCGCTTAGAGTGGCGGGAGAGGAACTGAAGACGATGGAGGGTCTTGGAACCTGTCAGCTTTTTTGCTTGCATACCGCTAGGGGGGGGGGGGGGCGAGCGAAGGGAGAGAACGGGGGAGTGAGAATGGGAGAGAAAGCATGTATGTAGAGCTCTGTTGTGAAGGTTGGTATTTATTTGTCTTTGGACGGACCAGTCGTAATTGAGGAGGTTCTGGAAGTAGCAGTTGTCGAACTTGGTAGGGTCGGAGGTCCAAGGGCCTTCGAAACCGGAGGTAACAGCGTGGATTCCGACCCCGCTTCCGCAATATCTTTGGAATATCTCTGTGGAATATGGCGCTTGTTCCAAATTAAAAGGTGCATGCTGTGTGTTGATGATGTTTACTAAACTTACACCATATTTTAACGAAAAAGGAACAAAAGGGAGGAAAAGAGCTGAGCCCACAGTTGTGGCAAGAGAGTGGGCGGAGGTTGGCTCAAATCAGGAATTGGCGGACCTGACTTTGGCCCAAATCTCCCAAGCTCTTCAATGCCTGCGTCAAAGAGATCTCGTTCAAGGGATCCTAGGTCCAATTCCTTCGCTGCGTTGGCATCTCCTACCCCTTCAACTCCTAAATCAACCTCAAAGTCATCCAAAGGTGGTTTTAAAGCCAAATCAACAAAGTCATCGAAGACCTCGTCACAATCCTCCTCCTCCCACGCTTCGAATGATCACTTCGAGTTCGGTGGTCCCCTCGGCGCCTTATCCACGATGATAGCACTCCCAATTCTAACCGTACTCTTAATAATAACATCTCGCATCGGTGTCATCTTCCCTTCCCCCCAAAGTGCCGCCAACGCCTGGGACGAAATGATCGGTTACGACATGTACGCGCGCGTCTGGACGAGCGTTAAGGTACTCGTTGGGTGGATGGTACTCCAGGTGGGGCTGACGCTATTTCTTCCATGCACCAAAGTTGAGGGGTCACCTATTAGACATGATGGGGGGAAGAGGCTGGAGTACAGGTGAGAAATGGAGACGGAAGGGGTGGGTGATACCAGCGGAACGAGTCGCAGATTATAACATTGTGCTAACATTTTACCATTTAACCATTCTCTTCCCTCCCCTCATCGCCGCAGCATCAACGGCCACCTTCAGTTCTGGGTAACACTCTTAATCGTCGCCATCATCGAGCTCGTTAGCATCGAGTCTGGCTCCGTCGCCGGTTCTTGCGTCGGCGCTTCCAGCAGCGGCAGTTCCGCCTCCCCTGTTGACGACGGCACCATCGCAGCCGTCACCACAACAATTTCTTCGTACCTCTTCTCCACCTCATCCGCTGCCGCCCCCTCTCCCAACTCCTGCCCCAGCGCTGAAAGCGTGTACCGCGTAACGATCTCCTCCACCTCCCTCCTCTCCACCCTCCCCTCAATCTTCCTCCCTCTCTCCTTAGTAACGACCTGCTTCTGCGTCCTGTTCTCCTTTTACCTCCACTTCAAGTCCTACCTCCCCTCATCCGTCCTCGCTCTCGGGGGTGACACAAGCTCAAAGACTTACAACTACTTCATCGGCCGTGAGCTCAACCCCCGCGTCACCATCCTCGGTCGCACCGTGGACATAAAGGAGTGGATGGAGCTCAAGCCCGGCCTAATCGGTTGGACCGTCCTAAACCTATCCTTCGCCCGTACCCAGTACCTCACCCACGGGCACGTCTCACTGTCAATGTTCCTGCTGGTGCTATCGCAGGGCCTGTACGTCTGGGACGCCCTGTACAACGAACGCGCCATTTTAACCACCATGGACATCACCACTGACGGACTCGGGTTCATGCTCTGCTACGGAGACCTTGGATGGGTACCCTTCACCTACACCATCCAGGCAAACTACCTCCTCTACAACGACCCTGGGATGGGGGCCCTATGGTGCGGTGCGTGCGGTGTAATGGGGCTGGGGGGGTACTGGATATTCAGGAGGTCCAACAGCGAGAAGGACAGGTTCAGGTCACTAGGTCCTGACTCTTCCCCTTCCTTCAAGTACATCGACACGACCCGCGGGACCAAGCTCCTTGTAAGCGGGTGGTGGGGATGCGCGAGGAAGATAAACTACACGGGGGACTGGATCCTGGGACTTAGTTGGTGCTGCCTTACGGGGATGGGGTGCTGCGTTCCGTACTTTTACAGCGCTTACTTCCTCGTGCTACTTTGCCACAGGGCGCTGAGGGACGACGATATGTGCAGGGGGAAGTACGGGAAGGACTGGGATAGGTACAAAGAGAAGGTCCCGTACGTATTCGTGCCAGGGGTTGTTTAAGGCAACTGGGGGGAGAGTTTTGAGAACAATAATTTAGCAGCCCATATCGCTTGCAGCTATTTTAAGGCACTGGAAAGGGATACCCTACTACTTCTTCTTCTTCTTGGTCTTCTTATCCTCCGTCTTGTTCCCCTCCTTCGACCCCTTCTCAGCCTTCCCTATGAGCTCCTGCGCCTGCTTAACCTGGGAGACGAGACTCTTGATGTTGAGCCTCATGAACCAGACGCTGGCCAGCGATGCGAGACCAAATAGGGTGGGGAGGGGGAATGCAGGGGACCTCTGGAAACCGGGGATTTGGGTCGTCAACCATTGAGAGAGAATGTGGAAGCAACATGATGGGAACATGTAAGAACTATGGAGTGTGTTGTGGGGCGAGGGGCGAGGGGGGGGGTGAGAGAATTGCAGTGGGAATCCGTATTTGCGGTTGAATCGTCGTGAAGTCGGTGGTAATACCCTTGACGCAACAAACGCACCCCTCCCATCATTCCCAAAGCACCCCCACCCTTACCTTCCATTCAAAGGATCTGCGTCGCTGAATAGTAATTCTAACCTCGGCTTCAGCAGGAAAACCATATGGAACACCAGTGACATGTCGATGAGCATGCTGACATTCTCAAGTATCCAGTGATGCAGTGGTGGGGCCCAAACCAATTCAGGGAGAGGGATTTTAGAGGATAAATAGCAGCACCAAAGACTAAGGGAAAAGGAGGCAGCGAGAAGGAACGTAAGCCACATCTCGTACATTACAGTGGACTGGTTGAGAGTTACATCGAGAGTTCGGAGGAGGTTGTAGAGAGACTTTATGTGATTGGGGGCGCTGTAGCCCCTCTTGTTGTCGCTACGGGCCACGTCAAGGACGCCCTCGACAAACTCCTCACGAGTCACTTTAGAAGACATCACAAGCAAAGAAACTGAGGGTGAAATAAGTGGGAATTGAAGGTCATTGATTGAGCAAAAAGTGGACTTGGAGATTCATGTAAAACGTTCATCTTTTAAATACCGGTAAGAAAAACTCTCCCGGGTGATCATCTCTCAGCTGCATCAACGCCTCCTTCCAAACGGAACCTCCACAGGGGATAACGATTCCTCTGCTAACGTAGTCCCCATTCTTCTCGTAGCCCTCCCAGTTCGCCTCGATTTCCTTGCGTAGCCTGCTCACTTCTTCAGGGTTGTTGTTGCTATTCTTATCATGTTTATTATGCACAGCTCCATCAGTGAACTTTGTTACATTCATGATGAATAGCTTCGGGGGTGCAGGTCCCCCTTCCTTCTCTTCTCCCTCATCCTCCTCTTCTTCCTTCTCCTTCACCTTCATGCTAGCTTCCCAATCGTCTTCCTCCTCCTCCCCTCCCTCCTCCCCTCCCTCCTCCTCCCCCTTCCCCTCCTCACTCCCCCTTCCAACCGTAAAATCAATATCCAAGTCGCTACCGGCGTTCTCCCAGTCGTCCTCGTCGTCGCTCATCCCCTGCGTACGTAACGAAGGGGCGTTTGGTGTTGGTTTCATTTGCCCCCGATTTCTACATTACATGGCACCCTCCAGTCACCCCAACCCTCATGTTTCTAATCGTCTCAAATTGGCTATCCTGCATGTCCCAGGCTTCAGGGATGTCGGCCCAAGGCACGTTTCCTAAATCGTGCTTTGAAATTCTCCAATGGGTGTACTCGCAACCCCGGTTTAGATGGCAAGCCCAGGTGGCAGAGCTGAAGGCTTCTGGGGAGCTCTGGTATCTATACATGGGATGGGGTATTCGCTGGAATCGATGGCATTTATCGCACTCGTAGCGGAAAGCATGTCGGGAACCGAACAGGCATGCGTCACACATGCCGTTTTGTACCAATTCCTTTGTACCTCTGCACATTCGACATCGGCCTAAATTGCCTGACACCTTCTCAATGACAGGTTTCCCCTCTTTAGTGCCAACCCTGATGTAATGTCTACATCGAGGACATCTACCTATACCTAAGCCATCCATATTACAAATAGTAGAGATACAATTGCTGCAAAACTGCGTGCTCGAAGGAGTTGAGGGATCCTTTATCTTGGTGGAGCAGCAGGGAAGATGCGCAGAAGACGTGGAAATGTCTTCGAAACATATGGCGCATGTCGATTGATCGGTTGTTGCCTCTTGGAACCCAGACATCTCTTTAATTACCTTTTCTTCCTTTTTTTGATTATTTTTTGAAGATATTTCGCAAACACGCGAGATTTGGGGGGGGGGAGAGGCAATGCGCTATTTTTTTAAGGTCGCCCTGCATTTTGTTTGTCGTTAGGAAGGGTTCCCAGATGACATTTTTCAACTTAAATTTGCATCAGGGATTCTCCCTTCTCTTCCCTCGACCTTCCCCATCACACCTCATCCTTCCACCACTTTTTCACACTCCCTTAACCGCTACCACTTTGCCACTCTCCTCTTCTTGCCTGACATTAACGTCTCCTCTAGAACTAAAATCTCCATTAGTATCCTTCATATCAATTTAAAATGATCACCCCCGCCAAACCTGCGATGTTTGTGTGCATTATGGTTATCTTCTGCGTATCATTTAACAAACTATTTACGCATGCCTTCAATCTACCAATTAAAACGATGTCGAGAGGTTCAATGAGCCAGATAACGTATAATGAGGGGTGTGTATCTGAGGGGTGTGCATCTGCGGGATCTGCTGAGCACAAGTCACGTGGAGATAGGATAATACTTTACAGCAACAGCAACAGCAACAGCAACAGTAATAATAATAGGGATGTCAGTATCAATAATAGGAGGAACAATAGTGGCAACAATACCAGCAACAATAACAGCAACAATAACAAACATAGTGAGGGTGATACTCATAAAGCACGCGCCAAGAGCAAGAGGACCAAGAAGAAATCGTGGTTTCCCAATAGTAAGAACGGCGCCAGAAACAACAGCAACAATGCCGCCACTCCTCAAGACAACGGGCCAGGCGCTGATGATGAGGAGCTCCCTTTCTCGGCCTCTCGTCGGATGGGAGATAGCGACGTCCACGCAAGCAACCCCCATGGTCCCTCCAGTTCCAGGAGGTCCTCTTCCACCTCCAGTAGTAGCGATGGCAACAAGCTGCGCAGAGTGACAATAAACGAACGACAGCCCGCTGCAAGGAACAGCGATACATTGGGAAACGAACGTTTGGGGGGCAAGAAGAACCCGCCCGGGGAAGGGAAGAGCCGCGCTGCCAAGTGGAGGAAGAGGAAGCGGGAGAAGGGGAGGTTACTCAAGGTTGAGAATGAGAAGGAAAAGGCCGAGGTTGAATCGAGGAATGACCCCAAGGAGGTTGCTGATGAGGGAGGGAATGGGGGGTATAATAGAAGGAATAAAGGGGGGAAGGGGGGGGGGAATAGGATTCAAGGAGAAAACAACAACAACAACAACAACAACAACAAAAACAACAACAACGGCCGCGCCACCCGCAACGACAAGAACGCGCTGTTCCCACAAGCTACTGCAGCGACACCGTACCCTACGGAACCTAGGCCGGCTGGCACGAAGAGGGTAGAGGGGCAGACAACGAGGTCGGGGAAGGTGAGAGAATGGATACGCCTCGAAAATGGACCGCCTCAAACCATCTTATTTTTGTATTACTAACACAAAAGGCTTGCCCTCTCGCTTCCCTTGCAGAAGTCCTTTTACAGGAGAGGGATGGAGATGATCGTCGGGGGAGAACCCATAAACGCAGACCCTCCCATGAGGGCTATGGAGCTCATGTACGACCCTACCATTACCGACTGGGCTCAAGTAATCACGATAAACAGCAGGGACTTCGGGCCCTTGTTGCATGAAGGTAGCAGCGCGCTGGTGGGGGGGGATAGCAGGAGCCTGTTCTGCCAGAACTTTGTGGAGAACAGCTTGAGGTGGAAGGTATGCCCGAGGGATTTGAGGGACCTTTTCCAGGCGATTGACAGTGCGGAGGACGAGGAGGCCGGGAAGGGGGGGTCAACCAACGAGGAGGGACTAGGTGAGGATGGCGTGAGGAGTGGGCGTACAAGCTGGCCGTGCTTATTGGTTGTTATCTGCTCCTCTTCACAGTAGCTCCTCTTCACTCGCTTACCCTCGTTTCTTATCGCTTCGCTCCTCACCTTGACAGAGGAAGATTTACTCGCCAAGGTCATGGAGACCAATGCAGCCCTGGAGTCCATGTACAAAAAGATATTATTGTGCCTGGATAACCCGCGTTCCAAGCTCTCCATGTTCTTCCTGGAGAACTATGACGAGGACGTAGAGCGGTCTGAGGAACTCCAGGAAAAGTTCTACCTCAAATACACTGATAAAATTGCGGAAATTCTAGAAGAGACGTATGAGGAAGAGGTGAGAATTGGAAGAAGTGATGAACATGACGAGTCTTAGCACTAACACAATTCTTTCACTTCGCTCCTCGCTTCGCTCGTGGCAGCTAAAATTGCGCGAGGAAAGAGACGCGAAAGGGAAGGGAAATTTTAAGGGGTTCGGAAAGGGGACGCAGCAGAAAAAGACGATGCCCAACTTTGCGGAGCTCGAAGGGGGGGAGCTCAAATTTACTCTTGAGATACCGAAGGTAGAACTAGAGAGCTCCCCTAAGAATTCTCCTGCTATGTCTGTCTTGAAGACAGTCCTCGAGGAGGGCATATCCTCCGCGATAAATGCCAAGGCTTTGTTTTTCTCCGTCGAGATTACCGAGCTGATCGTGACTGAGTTCAACGACGCCGGGGTCACAATGTCACAGTGTGACGTGCAGTTCAGCCTCGTAACGAGGGCCAAAGCGAGGTCGAGCGTCATGGAGAGGCAAGCTTCCAGGATCAACGCTGCTCTTGGGGAGGCGGTGGACGAAGGGAGGATGGCGGTTGAGATTGCAAAGGCGGGGAGGATTGCCGTCGGGTGGAATGAAGAACTGAAAGAAAAATTCGCGAGTGAGGTTTTGGTGACTGATGAGGAGGAGGAAGATGGAGAAGAGGGGGAGGCTAAAGAAGAGGAGGCGGAGGAGGGGGAGGAGGAGGAGAGGGATGGGAAGGGGAAGGGGGGGGGAGAGGGGGGGGAGAAAGACGTCACTGTGACCAAGGGGATGAAAGGACGTGTTGAGGAGCCGCCACAACCCTCCACAATAGACACGTCGTTCGTGAATTTCAAGACGGACCCTTTCCCCTTTGAGGACCCTTTTCCCTCGTCATCCCCGCTCTTCCTCCCAGATGGCAACGGCGGAGTCTTCTACGACTACTCTGAGAAAAACATGAAATCGCTGAACAGAAAAATCGGTCCTCTCCTTCTGGACGCAGTCGTTAACAAGGCTAGACAGCGAGTGCCGAAGGTGATTGCCATCGGGGATGTGCATGGGTGCCTCGACGAGCTCCAGATGCTCCTTCGTAGGTGCGACTACAGACCTGGAGACTCTGTGGTTTTTCTTGGGGACCTGGTGTCGAAAGGACCGGATTCGCTCGGGGTCGTTCAGATGGCGAGGGAGATTGGTGCTATTGGGGTGAGGGGAAACCACGACTTCGAGGTGGTTAGATGGCATCAAGCGATCATGGCTGGTGCAGAGCCGCCAATAATTGGAAGCGAACACTACAACATTGCGTCACAGCTCTCATCGGCCGATCTGAAGTGGATGTACTCCATGCCTTGGTACCTCAATAGCCCTGACCTGAATGCCCTGTTCGTACATGCTGGTCTCGTCTCCGGTATAAAGCTGAAGAAACAAAACCCAAGACTCATGATGAACATGAGGTCTATCCTCCCCGACGGCACGGTGACATCGAAGTTCTTCGAGAATTGGCCGTGGGCGAGGCTCTGGGACGGACCCCAGACAGTCTACTTCGGGCACGACGCTGACAGAGGTTTGCAGCAGTACGAAAACGCGGTTGGCCTCGACACTGGGGCAGTTTACGGGGGCAGGCTCACTGCGATTATCTTGCCCGAAAAGAGGCTGGTCTCGGTCCCGGCAAAACATGAGTATTTCAGTTATCGACGCAAGCGATACTAAGGAATAGAAACAAATGTTTTTTTGTATGAATGAAGTGATTCAACTACGAGAAAGCCGCAATGTCATTCTTTCCCATCCCCATCCCCATTAGCTTTGCAACCAACCCGTCGTTCTGCTCCCTCAGGGTGGAAATCTTCTTCTTCATATCGACATTTGCCTGTCTCATTTCTGTGAATATTCCGACCTGGCCCATGATCGCATCTAGTTGTCGCTTCATGGCCCTCACGCCCCTGTCCTTTTCGGCTATTTCCTCCTCGTGAAGCTCAGCTAGCCTTCTTGCTTCCTTCTGGGTGTTCTCTTTCACTCTCCTTATGGTCTCCTCGAGCTCCTTCTCCCTCCCGACGGCCCTCCTCTCCAGCTCTTGGAGCCTCTGCGCCAGGTCCCCAAACTGTGTGATGGTGGGGTTCGACTTGACCAGGCTCAACCTTCGGTTGAGCTCTACGTTCTCCTGCTTCAAAGTATCCGCTTGGTTCTTGAGCATAGCTGCGTTCATCTGCGCGCTCTGCATCGCGAGCTCAAGCCTCTGCTGCTGTTCCATCATTTGTTGTTTCTCCGACATGCCCTTTCCTTGGAATTCCGTTTTCTGGGCGTAGAACTTCTCTTGTAACTTACCCATCTCGTTGTTGCTATCCAGCAGTCGCTTCTGGAGGTCATTAATCTGGCTCTGGTACTCCCTCTTTTTGACCTCCATCTCTACTTGCAACTTTTTCATTTCCGCGTCGTGGAGAGCTGTGTTGACCGAGGCTGGAGGCTGTGCGAACTGCTGCTGCTGCTGATGCTGCAAGGAGAAGCTTCCCTCCATCGAAGCCACTGGTGAGTTCATGGCACTATTGTTCCTGCTATGACTCTCGAGGGTCGCTTTGGCCACAGCTGCCGCAGTCATGGCCCTGCTCTGCTCCTCGCTCAGCTTCATGGTAGTCTCTAACCTCGCCTCTGCGGCGGCCAGGCTGACCTTTAAGCTCTCCGCCTCCCTCTCGGCAATCTTAACCCTGCCCTCCGCAACTCCAAGCCTCGTCTCCAAGTCACTGTTCCTCTCAGAGTCGGTGGATTTCCTCGTCATGCTGGCGTTTTCCATCATTTTGAGCATCTCCCTCTGCTTGCTGACAAGTTGCTCGAGCTCTTGGACCCTCTCGGCACTGACGTTCTTGCTCATGCTGGGCGTGGGGGTGCTGCTTTGCCCCACGTTGCCTCTCTTGGCCTGCCTAAGCTGCGCCTCGAACTTCTTCTCTTGGTCCTGGATTTTCTTGGTGTAGTACTGTCTGAGGCGTTCGACCGTGTCGCTGTCCTTCGCTGTCATGGAAGTGTTACTAGTGTTTCCGCTGCTACTTGTACCGCCTATGACACCAGCGCTTCCACTCCCGATGTCCTTTTTGTTCTTTTCGACGTCCTTCCTCAATTTCTTGATCTGGCCCTCGAAGCCGAGCTTCATCTTATCGTACTCTTGACGCAGGGACCTGAGCCTTCTCTCGCTTTCCTGCTTGATTTCGTCCACCTCCTCCCTCAGCTTCTTGTTCTCGTTGTTTCTCTCCTTGTTCCTCACCTCGACGCTCTGGGAGGGGCCGATGGCTCTAATAAGGTTGCTGATGGAGTCTGGATGGCGTCTGTTGAGAGCTTCCTCCATATCTTTCACCTGCTTTTCCAGGTCCCTTATCTTCTTCGCCATCTTCTTGTTCTCGTTCGATGCGCTCCTTGGCTGCTGCTCCTCCCCGTCTCCCCTATCAAGGGCGTCCCGTACATCCTTCGAGTTGCCCTCAAGCCTCTCTCTCAGCACCGCAATGACCTTGTTCTGCTCTTCCAACTTGGCAGCGTCGCGGTCAACGATTTCCTGGTTCTGGATGTACCACCGCAGCTTCGAATTTAGCCGTTCCATCTCCTCCTGGTGCATCGCCCTTTCCCTCCTGACTAAGTCCTTTAGAGCGTTTGTGTCTCTGGTCGAGGCCTCGAGCTTTTCGGTGCTCAATCCTTCCGACTCGAGCATTTTCTCCTTCTTCTCCTTCCGAAGCTTGTCTATTTCGTACTTCATCTCGACGTTTCTCTCCTCGGAGGCCTTGCCCTTCTCGAGGGCCACGGCCAGCTCCTCCTTGACAGCTGCTAGTAGCGTCTCTTGGTCCAAGGTGGTCCTCAGGTTTTTCCCAACCTCCTGCATGTTCAGGCTACTGCTTACCAGGTTGAACTTGTTCTCGAACTTGTTAGCTTGCAAGCTCAGGTTGTGGTTTTCCTTCAATATCTCCCCCTTCTCCCTCTTCATCTCTTCCGTTTTCTTCTTGAGCTCGAGGACTAGCTTGTCGTTCTCCTTCTGGAAGCCGTTCAGGAGGGTTTCTTGCTGCTGTAACTGCTTCTTGTAGGATTCAATCTCAGACTTTGGGACTGATACGGTATTCCCAGTGGAGTTGGCGAGTGCCTTGTCAATTTCGGCGCGGTTTGATCTCTTGTCTGCGACCTCCTTGTTCTTGGCCGCTTCGTTTTGCTTGCGCAATTCGTAGCATTCGGAACGCAAGTCGTCGAGCTCCAAGATCATGGTTTCTCTCTCGCTAGTTAGGTTGCTGATCGTTGCCTGCAGCTTCTTGATTGTCGTTGAGGGGTCAGAATTGGAATGGTCGAACTCCTGGCTCATCCTCACTGAATCAACGAATGACTCGCGGGCCCTGGCCAAGTCCAGTTCTCTACGAAAGCGGGGGGGGGTGGAGTTTTAGTGAGTTGAGTTGTGGTGCCAGTCTGCTAAGCCTTTCGCCTGTTCTCACCTATTTTGCAGACTCGTCCTTTGCTCCCTCAACCTGGCTCGCTCCTTCTCAAGTTCCAGAGCTGCTGCTCCCAACGTGTCGGCTGTAGATAACTGCTCAGATGTGAGGCTGGTCGTGGGGAGCTGCATGGGGGCAGTAGTACGGGAGTAATTCGGCGAGCTGCTCTTGTAAAGGTTCTCGACGCTGGCTTGGAGCTGGGAGTGCTGAGAGGTCAGGGACTTGTTGGGCGCAGGAGGGTTGCTCGTGGAAACGACGGAGGTGTTGGACTGGTAAGTGGGAGGTGGCGATAGGGGTTTGTTGCTCGATGCGCTTGAAGTGTTGATGGCGGGAGGGGGCGCGGGGGCGGGGGATGAGACGGCGGAAGACATGGCGGAAGTATTCACTGAGTCCGGAGGGGGAGGGGGGGGAGTGGACATAGTAGTGTCGACAGAGTTTCGGGTCGATTGTACCGGTGTCGTTGTCTTGGAAGCGGCTTTCGAGCCGGCTGCTGTCGGTTGGGTGGAGGACTTGTGAAGTTGAGGTTTGTACTGGTAAGGCTCCTCTGACTCTTCTGAAGTTGCGGAAATGTTCGACTTGTTCGTCTCCCCGAACTTCTTTTCGGGGCTGGAGTTGTACACGTCAGAGTCGGAGTCTTCGTCGAGGAAGGCCTGGAGGGAGTCGTCCTTGGTGTCGTTTGTCTGCAACGAGCGAAGCGAGGAGCAAAGGAAAGTTAAAAAGTTAGAGAGGAGCGAAGGGGGGGGGGAAAGATTGCGAGGAGTGAGGCGCGAAGTACCCGTACAGTGAACTTGTAGCGACGTTCAAACCCTCGTCTATTCTTACCTCGTCAGCCCTCGGCTGAATCATAGAGACTGGCCCGTCCATACTTCCAAAGCGGACCATACCGGTCCCGTCGAGTCCGGCCGTTCCGTCAGTGTTGCCCATCACGTCGGTCGAGGCCCTGTTATCCCCCGAGGAATTGACCGCGTCGTCGTCGTTGTCGCCCATCCTCAACTTTTCCAAGGATTTGGCATAATCAGCAAAGTCACTGGTCCTTCTCTCGTCCTTCCGCGAGGCGGCAGCTGCGACTTTGGAGGCGGGTTTAACCTCGGCATCTGCAGACTTGAGTATATTGGCGATTCTTTCCTGATCCGTCATGCTTCTTCTGCGTGCCAAATCCTCCCTCTTTTTCTTGAGCTCCTCGTCCCTCTCCCTTTTCTCCTCCTTCTTCTTCTTCTTCAGCGCAGCTGACTTTTGGGCCTTCAGAGACTTGTTGACATCAATTGACCCGTATGGGTCGGAGTAAGGATCATCGTCGTCATTGTCATTGGTTGAGAACATTTGTAAAGGCGGGTCAGGGGAGGGTGGAGTTGCCTTCTTGCAATGGAGGGTGTCGTGGGGGAATCAAGAGTTCAGATGGGAGAAGTGTTGTGCTGGAGTAACGGGACGGCTCCGGGAATTGTGATTGATTTAGTGAACAAAGGAATTGGAGAGTAAAAATGAACCAGGTGAAGAAAAGGCAGCTCCAATTTGAACCCTTGCCCCTCCCTCCCAGCAAATTTTCTTCTCTTTGCTCCTTTAAACCGCCGTTCTGGATGTGGCTACAGAATAATTCCGTCGATGGGAGCAGTGTGTCTAGTGCTAGCAACAATAGAAATGCTTGGAATAGCTTTACTGGTGGTGGGGGGAGTGGAGGAGGTGTCGGAGGGTGGGGAGGAGGCGGGGGTCGCATGAGGGGTTACAAGGCTTCAAGCCCAACTGGGACAGATCGGACGGCGGATAGTAGCATGATGAGCGGTCGCAGTTTTGGCGGGCCGGGGCGGGCGGGGAGGGCGACGCCAAGTCTGAGCAACTACAACAACATAACGACCAGCAGAAGTAGAGTCAAGGTGTCTATGGTGAGGAAGGGTGGGGGGGAGCTCTGGAAGGGTGGGGGGGGTGATTTGTATGTTTCCATGGCCGAGCTGTCCTGTGCTTGCCAGTCCTAACCTCGAGCCCCCCCTCCTCAACCCCTAGAGAGTTCGTCCGCCTTTCAAGGATGAAATTGAAGCAGAGGGAGGCAAGTTCTATATGACGATGGAAGTTCCCGAGAGGACCAAGGAGGCGGACCTTGGCATTGTGGTCCTTGGGCACCCGAGATCCAACAAGCGGCGCGAGTTCATGTTCGACCACTGCTTCGAGCCGAGCACCTCGCAGGAGGTCGTGTTTGACGTGATTGCGAGGCCAATCGTTGATGACGTCTTGAGGGGAATGAATGGAACTGTGTTCGCCTACGGTCAGACGGGTACCGGCAAGACGTACACGATGGGGATCTTGCAGACGATCAAAAGCGCGAATAGCAAGGACGCAGGGGTGGTTCCGAGGGCCCTGCAGCAGATCTTCAGCCACAGGGCAGAGAACGCACTGACCATGGAGGTGACGATGAGCTTCATTCAGATCTACTGCGAAACGATCCAGGACCTTTTGGCCCCTGCGATCGACTACAGAGGCGAGAACGAGACTGCGGGGAATCTGCAAATCAGGGAAGCTCCGGGGAAGGGGTTTTACGTCAAGGGCCTCACGGAGTACAAGATAACTAGCTACTCGGAGGCCGAAGGGCTCATCAACCTGGGGCTAGAGAACAGGGCCATGGCCCCTACGTTGATGAACGTGACAAGTAGTCGAAGTCACACCGTGCTCACAGTCAAGGTTGTCTTTGTTGGCCCCGGAGTGAAGAGGAGTGGGAAGCTCCTTCTCGTGGACCTGGCGGGTAGCGAGAGGATAAGGAGGACAACGAGCAGCGGGGTAAGGCTGAGCGAGGCGAGGAGCATTAATGCAAGCCTTAGCGCCCTCGGGAACGTCATCGCTGCTCTGGCGGTGGACAACAAACACGTGCCGTTTAGGGACAGCAAGCTGACGAGGCTTTTGCAGGATAGTTTGGGAGGAAGCGCGAGCACAGCCTTGATTGCGACAGTGGGTCCGGCGCCTGTGAATGAGTCGGAAAGTCTCTCCACCCTCATGTTCGCGAGCAGGTGCATGCACGTAAAGAGCCAGCCGGTGTTCAACGAGGAGATTGATTACATGGACATGTGCGCCAAGTTGCAGGTTCAGCTTGCATCGGCAGACCAAACCTACTTGAAAAAAATGAGCGTGGAGAGCGAGAAGTACGAGACGATCATACACAAGCTTGCGGCAGAGCTGAAGAACGCGCGGGCGGGAGAGGGACTGAGGAGCAGCAGCTTCGGGGGGGGGGGAGGGGAGGCGGAAGCTGCGGCGAAGAGACGAGGTGGGAGAAGATCCTCCTTCAGTACCTCGGCGGCGGTGGATACAATTGGGATTGTGAGAAGCATCGGGAAGGGTGGAGGTTTTGGGGAGGAAAACCACGACGGGGTT
This sequence comes from Triparma columacea, assembly GCA_030267965.1. Lineage (NCBI taxonomy): Eukaryota > Bolidophyceae > Parmales > Triparmaceae > Triparma > Triparma columacea. The sequence goes on along the minus strand of BRYA01000180.1, from coordinate 4,217 downwards.
TTGGGGGGGCTGAACCTGAGCTACAAGATGCTCTGCCAGTGCGCTGATGAGAGCAGCACTGCGGTTGCCAAGTTCTACAAGTGGGTGGGGATCCAAATGGAGGAATTGAAAGCGAAGGAGAAGCGGGAAGAAGCTGGGGAGGGGATCAGGTCGGTCGAGGCCGAGAGTATGAACAAAAATGATACACTGGGGGCGGGTTTGAAGAAGAGGTGGGTGGAAGGAAAGAGGAAGAGGAACGAAGTGACGATCTTAAATATCATCAAATAAACTCCAAGAACTGACCAACAAGGCTAACATACCATTCCCCCCCACCCCCCACGTGCAGCCTCGGACCGCACCTTCAGCCACTCACGAAGAAGGAATCCAGGAGCAGGGTAGAGGCGAGGTTCGAAGGTATCGAGTTGGTCGACATGGAACCAACTCTCATGGAAGGAAACCACCCGGAACTTTCCGAGTTCGAAAATGTCGAGGCACTCATGTCGTACTGCGAGAAGTTGCTCGCGTGCATTAGGAGCAACGGAGAGAAGCTCGAGCTCGGACTCTGGCAAACGACCGAGTGGTTCTTGAACGTTAAGGAGGAACTCGTGAGCGTCAATGTGGAGAGGAGGGGACGCGAGGAGGAAGTCGTCAACTGGAGCTTCGTCCTCAAGTACCTCCTCAGCACCAACAGCAAGCTGAGGAGGAAGCTAGCGGGGAGGGGAGAAGGTGTTGGTGGAGGGGGCGGGAGAGGAGTCTTTGCCGGGGGGGGGGACCCTAACGCCCTAAATACAAGGACGAAGATGGCCGTCATGGAGGACCTAGAGGACGAGGCGGTGGCTAAGATTCAGGCGGGATTCAGGAAGATGGCGGTTGGGGATGATGCGGTAAAAATGAGGGGAGGGGGGGGCGAAGGGGAGGGGGGGGCAGGAGATAGTTTGGTGGGGACGCCCCAAATCATAGCAGGAGCTGCTCAGACCCCAAGGACGGGAGGAGGACCAATGAGCCCATCCAGCGCAAGAAAAATCATCCCAGACACCGCAGTAGCAAGCGCCCTAATTGAAAGAGTCAAGAACATGACCCAAGAGGACATAAGGAACTTGCCACCTGGAAGTCAGACCAAGGTCCTAAAGCTCAGGACGGAATTAGGCTTAAAGGAGCTGCCCATCGAGGCAGCACAACCTAGCTTCACCATAACCCCCAAGGTGGAAAATAGGGGGAGGGGGAAAAAGGAAAAGGAAAAGAAGATCAAGAAGAAAAAGAAGAAGAAGAAGAAGAGAAGGGAGGAGGAGGACGAAGGGGATGAAGAAGAAGAGAGTTCAGACGAAGACTACTCTTTTGTGAAGTGAAATAGAACATGGTTGAAGCTTCTTTATGTTGCACTAAAGTTAATCTGATGACAATAAGCGCATTTTACGGTCACCGAGGCGTAAGGCGTTTACATCTGATCCATAATTTTTTAATGCAGAAATAACATTCCTTATCAATTTTTGTCAAATATTAAAATTAATAAGTTCAATCATATTAAGTGCATTTGAGGAAATATTGATTGATAAAAAGTTGCGTTCGGAAAATGACGAATTTTCTAAAAGCAATATCTCATGCTTTCATACCATTCTTATTTACATTAATGATTAATAAATACATTTTGGAATTCTTGCTAGATGAATTTAAATTTGAATGATATTAAAATTTAGCAGAAGCAGTTATTTGATTTTGTTTTGAACATAGTGAGTACATTTGATAGATTGATAAATTGCATATATTTCCAAATATAACAATAGGAATTGAAAATGTGAAAATCGGAATTTTATTTTGAGCTTTAGCGCACATTTGAGTAGACATCAGCCTTCCCTCAATTCTTTAACGTTGATTTTTCACCAATTGAGAACGAATATCTCCGGGATGATCTCCTCTCATGAAAATATCGCCATGACTTCCACAGCCTCATCGTCAACAACTCACTATTACACCCCCCCAACCCCTACCAACAACAACACGATAACGAAATTCAGCTTTTCTGTGTCGCCCCCCGACCTCCCTGACCATCCATGTTCCTTCATACTGAACGATGAATCAAAGAAGCCCCTGGCCTGTGTAGTCTTCCTCCCTGCTCCTGACCTCTCCTCTATCCGTGATTCGTCTGTTAGCACGGTCGTTGGAAAGAAGGCTTCTAGAAGTAAGAAGAAAAAGTCAAAGATGTTGAGCGGAAATCCATGGATGGGGGCCAAGGTCCTTGATGCTGCCTACCAGTGTCACGTGGACCAAGTTGTCAAAGCAATATTACCCTCTCCGTCTGTCCCAGTGTCCCTCTACGCCGGCTCGCGCTTCGGGGTGACTTTCGACGCTTCTCCTCCCCCTGGCGTCACCTGGACCGTAACAACTTCCTCCTTCCTTCCTATCAGTTTTGACTCCCTCCTGCCAACAAAGGAGGACCTGGACGACATGAAGCGGGCGATCCTCGCAGATGAAACCCTACCGAAGTCCGACGTCTTCAAGTCGATATGTTCGACCTTCGCGAGCCGCCTTGCCCCTCCCCCCATTTCCGCCCTCCCCTCCCCCCCCCTCCCCATCTTCACCTTCGAAGTAAAGGATTTTAAAGTAATGAATCCTCCTATACCCCCCCCTCCTTATCCCTTCGGTCTGAGTTGCATGGCCTGTGGTAGAAGTTTCAACCACCTGAAGGCTTCTTTGGATCACTACAGCCGGAAACACTCGACTACAGCCCTCCCCCAAGAGCCGGATGCTGTATGGGGGAGCCACCATCCACTGTCATTCCAGCCAAAATGCAAGCCCCCCCCTCCCCCGGCTCCTGATATGCCTCCCCTAAAGGTTGCGTACATTGATTCGACAATAGCCATCGTCGTTAAACCGCAAGGGATCCCCGTTCAGGGAGGGGACAACCCGCTGTGCAGGATGGACCTCCTCCTCGATGTATCCTACAAGAACCCGCTATCCGGGAGCAAACACCATAACTGGTTGGACGAGGACGACTACGAGACAGGGGTGATCGGGCAAATTACAAGGACTCCTTCTGTCTCCTGCGACCCCCCAAGTGACGCCCCCCCCAAACCAGCTCCCTATGACGCTCTGAGCGACGCCCTGGTTAAGGCTAGGCCTTGCCACCGTATTGATTCCGCGACGGGCGGCTTGCTGGTGTGCGCCAGAACGAAGAAGGCCTCCTCCCTTGTTCCACAACTCTTTGCGACAGGAGACAAAGATATGATCCAAAAACGCTATACTGCAATAGTGTTTGGAGATATAAAATCTGACGAAGGCGAAGTTAATGAGCCCTGCGACGGAAAGAAAAGCCTCTCGCGCTACCGTGTCGTTTCCAGAGACCCCTTTCGCGACGTTAACTTCCCCAATATAACAACAATGACAACCGTTGATTTATACCCCATCACGGGACGGATGCACCAACTTCGCAAACACATGCTCCATATCGGTCACCCCATCTTGGGCGACAGAAAATATGCGAGGTATGACAAAAACGTCGCATATGGCGAGTTTCACGAGCTAATGTGTCTATGGGCCGTCGAGGTGGACTTCAGGCACCCTTTTACGAATGACAAAGTAAAGGTCGCAATACCCGAGCCAGAGCTTTACCAATCGTTGAGGAACTCACACAGAGACGAGTCCGAAGCTAAACGCCTAAAATTAAGCTGAAAATGTTCCAACAATAAATCTTGCTCATTTAATGTTAAACGGATGATCAGATCATCGCATTTAAAATATCAGATGAGGCCTCAGACGGACAAAAGTCCGAAAGGGTAAATGTTCGGAAATCCCGCAACACAACCTTATATTGTTACATGTCTACCAACATTCATCTTGCTCAACCTTGTCTTGAAACAAAACTCACTTTTTGGAATTCTTGAAATCCTGGAGGAACCTACCTTTGACTCGAATCGACGTTGTGCGCGGTGCGGCCAAACGTTTAGTGATTCTCACCGAGAGCACCTTTGCGAAGTTGTCAAACGGACGCTTGAGACTAAAAAAAAGAACCAGGCAAGTCTCGCTTCGAACATGGTCGGGGCTTCTGTTGCCCCGAACGACTCCCCACCCCCTCCACAGTTGTCTCCTCGGGCCGCGGCCGTTGCGGCATCTGAAACAAACCCATCCACCTCCTCCGGAGGTCTCGACATTCCAACACCAACTTCAATTGAGGTCTTGATTCGTGTTAGACCCTTGCTTTCCCATGAGTCAGACGAGGACACAAGGAACGCGTCGTCATGTAT
>BRYA01000179.1:35517-69332 GCA_030267965.1 Triparma columacea | reverse complement strand
CCGTCGACCACGAGCTTCTCTCCACCAGCGCACTTGTCGCAGCCAAAGGAACCTTCAACTAGATTGTAGGTTCCAGTGTCGCAAGTCTTGCAGGTCTGCGGTGAGTGGAGGGGGGGTTGGTGAGCTCTCAGCTATGAACACGCAAGTCTTGTGGTCCTTACTCTCCCTTCATTCTCACCTCGCTTTTCGGCTCATTTGCGTATTCACCGATGGGACACTTCGCACAAGCCGAAGACATGGTAGAAGAGGCGAACCATCCTGGGGGGCAGTCAGTACAATCAGTAGCCATTGAGGGGGAGTAGGTTCCCTTGGGACAGTTTGGACACTCTGAAAGACCTGGGGAAGGACCGTATTTTCCAGGGTCGCAGTTCATGCAGTCGTATTGGGAGAAGGAACCGGGAGTGGGGAGGTACTTGCCTTCGGAGCAGTCAGTGCAGGTGACGGTGGAGTTTGTCTCGGCGTAAGTTCCGGTAGGGCAGTCTGCGCAAGTGTCGGATCGGGCGGTGCTGTACTTGCCTGCATATGATTGAGTTAGATTGTGGTCAAAGGAAGGGAATGGAGAGAAGCGGGGAGCTTACCTTGGGGGCAATCAGAACAAGTGCCAGAACCAGCAGATGAGAACTTTCCTGCAACACACTCTTCGCAGTCGGTGGTTAATAAGCCGGCGGTTGGGTTGGAGAAGCCAGCGTCGCAGTGGTAGAAGACACAGTTGAAAGAGTATGAGGAGCCATCGACAGCACCAGCAAAGTCCAGAGCGGATCCTATGCAAGGAGGCAGGAATAGGAATTGGTGCAGCGGTAACGTAAAATGAGTTGTGGGGTTAGGAATGGTTCTACAGACTACACAATCCTCATTCTCGTCTTACCTTGGATTGGAGTGTTGGAGGAGTAGGGAGAAGGGCACGTATTGTGGATGGTGATGGTTCCATCAAGCCTGTAAATATCATCACCATTTCCAAACCCTGCTGTGTTTCCATTGAAGCGTGTTCCGTAGGCATTAACAGTAGTTCCACTATCACTAACATAAATTGCTCCACCTCCACCCCAACTAGCTGAAGCTCTATTGTTCGAGAAGACGCAGAGCTCCAAGTCCACAATGGCACCACTCCTAATGAAAACCCCTCCACCATAATTAGCATATCCCTTGTCGAAGGTGAGAGCTCGGAGAATAAATGTACCACTCCAAGGTCCTTCCACATACATCCCTCTTCTTGCATTCTCTCCATCCAACACACAGCTTGCGTTGTCCTCCACACACTTGATCTCTCCATTCAAGTCATCTGTGTACAGCATGTTATCACTATTTGCACAAGTCCCCTCTGAGCATTTATACGGCCCAGCAGCTAGAATCGTAGTGTCACCATTCGCCATGATGGAGTTGCCAGTGTTATAACCGGAGCCTGCATAATTACTGACCGTGTTGAATAGCCCGTTCATATCGACCACATTCACCTCAGCTAATGACCTCCCTCCGACTGTGAAAGAGTCATAGTTGCCAATTGTGTTGAACAGCTCATCCATCCCATCCACAATTGTGACTTGGCAACTATCTCCTGCATACCCAGTGTTGCAAGTGCAGGTGCAGGAGCCAGTAGTCCCGCCAATGTCCCCCCCATTGATGCAGTAGAAGTTACCGTCAGACCCATCGTCAGTAGAGGTTGATGTGGCTAGACAAGGATCAGGAGAGCAATCATCAGGAGGTGATCCACTATAGCCTGTTGCACAGATAGCGCAGTTTGGACCACCGAGGCCAGTGTTGCAGGAAGTGCAGGTGCAAGATGAGCCATCCCCATTCCACCAACCACCAACATCTCCCCCATTGATGCAGTAGAAGTTTCCATCAGACCCATCATCAGAGGGAGTGCTGCTGGCAACACAGGGGTCACCAACACAAATCTCAAACCCTGTATCAGTGTATGACCCAGACGAATACCAGGTAATGTCTTGTCCAGCAGATACGGACACACCCTGAGGTCCATTCTCCCAATACTGGACACCATCAACGGTCAAGTAATCGTATCGGCTATAGATGTTGAACGAGACGACATTCAACACCCCACCGTTGCCCATAGTGAACGTGCACCTCTCATCATCCCCATAGTTCAACGAACTGAAGCAGTTCCCGTTCACTGTGCACTGTCCAGTGTTGCTCCCGCTAAGCGTAACTGCCAACTTCCTCCCCTCCTCAGCCACGCTTATCCCCCCGCTAACTTCCTCGGAAGCAACGAGACTGACCAAAACGCTGAGTCCTAGCAGGCACTTGCAGAGCCTACCAAGTTTCCCAACTCTCTTGGCCACCGATCTTCTAGTTGGCTCAATCTTCGATCCTATCTTCAGAAGGGCGAAACAGCCCACCCTGACAATAAGGGAGGCGAACAATCCAAATGCCTTGGTGGAGTTAATAGTGTTGTTAGCCCAAGACTTATAATTACTGACCGTGTTGAACAGTCCGTCCATATCGCCCACATTCACCTCAGCCAATGACCTCCCTCCGACTAGGACTAAGCAGGTCCAAAAGATTAGGCAAATATGATACACTTTCACTCGGCTGCAGTGCTGAGGATCCCTGATTTTTCCTGCAAAGATAGATGAGTTACCTTGTTGGGATCCGCTATCGGACAAGACTAGGCGCATCAACTTCATCTGGAATCACGCAACAGAACAAAGGAAGGATTTCGGATTTACTGGATGAATTCTTTTTTTGGGTGAACTTGGATTTCTCAATTTTTGGTGGAACTGTGGAACTGCTGCCCGAACTGTCAAAGTTGTCTTATCGATTGTATACGCATATTGAACTTATTTTTGTTTTGATCGGACTTATTCTCCCCCTGTACATCCCGTCACTTGTGTTATAACGCCCAAAGCGGAAGTATGGCTCTAATTTGCTTTGATAAGAGGACCCGGCGGGCTTCTCCTGGAACCAAGCTTCTCTTCAAGAGTGCTGCTTTGATCGGGTTGGTCGGGTCGTATGCCGTCTACAACGCCTATACCCGTACTGCCGTAGATGCTGCTGTGGATGGGGAGTCTGGGAGGAGTCTGGGCATATTCATTGAGGGTTCTGCAGGGGCTGCAGTTATTGTTTACATCCTGGTGAGTGTGGTGGCGTGCTGGCGTGCTGGCGTGCTGGCGTGCTGGCAGCTGGGTCGGGTCTGGCCCCTGCGTTTAGTCTACGTGTTGTCTCCCTCTTCTCACCATGTCCTGCCCCCCTCCCCTACTCCCCCTCTCCTCCCCAGGGAGTTGTTTGGATGTTTGTCGGACTTGCAATTGTCTGCGATGAGGTAAGTTCCCCCTCTCTCGCCCCAACCTACCCCTACTACCATCCCCGCCTAACCCACCCTCCCCTCAACCCCCAGTTCTTTGTCCCTGCCTTGGAGGTTATCTCTGATAGATTGAATCTGACAAACGATATCGCCGGGGCCACCCTCATGGCGGCCGGCGGTTCCGCCCCCGAGCTCTTTACCTCCCTCGTTGGAACTTTCCAAGAGTCTGAGGTTGGTTTCGGTACCATCGTCGGCTCTGCCGTTTTCAACGTCATGTTCGTCATAGGGGTTTGTGCTGTGGCCTCGAGCAAGGTCCTGAGCCTGAACTGGTGGCCCCTTGCCCGCGACTGCTCGTACTACGCAACGGTGCTGGTTATCCTCGCCGTTTTCATGAGTGACGAAAAGATCACATGGTTAGAGGCCACCATCCTGTTCTTGCTGTACTTTGGCTACGTCGTACTCATGGCCTACAATGTGCAGCTCTACAAGTGGATTCTCGTCAATGTTATGAAGAAGGATTCCGTCAGCGTTGCCCTCGCGATGCAGGAGGTGTCGGACGTCGATTCTGTGTCCATAAATAAGCCCACCGGATTCCGTGCGGGACTTTACTCCTTCATGAACGGCAAAAGCTCTTCCCTCGCCAACACGGCTGGAACTTCGATTGTGACTCAGATCGCCGGTGATGTTGAAGAGACTTTCAAGAAGATCGACACAGACGACTCTGGGACGATTGAGATTGGCGAGCTTGGGGACCTTCTCAGTGAAGTTTCGGGCGATAAGGTCTCCCCTGACGAAGTTGACATTGTGATGAAGGAGATCGACGAAGATCAGAGCGGTGAGATCTCCTTCCCTGAGTTCACCGCCTGGTACCTTAAGAGTGAGCAGAGGCTTAACAAAGACATACAGGAGGTCTTCCACCACTTCGACATTGACAAGAGCGGGTCCCTCTGCAAGGACGAGATCTCCAAGGCCCTCTGCCAATTGAACGGCGTCGGCCCCGACGACGAGGAGGTCCAGCAGGCCGTAAAAGACATGACCCAAGACGACGCCTCCAAGCACGTCACCTTCCAGGACTTTTCCTCCTACTACATGGGCAGCCACCTCAAGGAGCTCAAGGACGCCCAGAACGCCGAACAGAGTGAGAGCTCCGAGGGGCTGAGCCTCGCCTTCCCCAGTGGTAGCTCCCCTATGAACATGGTCAACTGGCTTTTCAGTTTGCCCCTTGCTGCCCTCATGAAATACACCATCCCCGACGTGAGGGTCGTAGGGCTAGCGAAGTACTGCTACGTCTCCTTTCTCGTTTCGATCATTTGGATCGGGGTCTTCTCCTACTTCATGGTCGGGTGGGCCACAATTATTGGAAATACATTTGGGATCCCCATCTTCATCATGGGTCTGACCTTCCTCGCTGCCGGGACCTCCGTCCCTGACCTCCTGTCCTCGGTCATTGTCGCCAAGCAGGGCCATGGGGACATGGCCGTCAGCTCCTCCATCGGTTCTAACATCTTCGACGTCCTGGTTGGCCTTCCCTTCCCCTGGCTTTGCTACTCAATCTACTACTCCATCAAAGACGGGAAGGAGAGAGTAGTAAGTGTCGGCGCTGACGGGGTGGTCTTGAGCATCGGCATTCTCGTGGGTATGCTCGTCATCGTCGTCGGGTCGGTCCACTTCGCCGGCTGGAAGATGACAAAGAACATGGGCTACTTCTACTTCTTCATGTATTTCATGTTTGTTGTGCAGGAACTCATCAAGGAGTACGCATGAGCGGGGCGTTAGCGAAAGAGATATTGGAGCAGGGAGGGAGGACAGATGGAACGAGGGAAATGGTTGGCGGTTGGGGTTGTGAAGAGTTTTGGCGTTAATGTTAAGGAATATTGACGAGGGAACTTTGATTTTTGAGATTACGTCGTTGGCCCGTTTGGAAACCCAAGCTTCCGTCCTCGTATGAGGTTGCTGACCGAATGAGTCTTCTGGGATCAAAATGCTCACCTTTGTGTATTCAGTCACTCCGATCGTGACATTTGGGCCCATTTGTTCCCGGAGTTCCTGGGTGGGGGCAGTTCTTTTGGATATTACTCAAAAAAAGAAACAATGGCGTCCTTCCTCCGCCCCACTCAATCCTCAACAGCCCGTATATCTCGTCAGAGAGCCAACACTCTCGAGTCCCAGCTCTCCCGTCGTCCCTTAAAGTCTGATTTGATAAGATCCAACATTCTCCCATCATCAAACACCCAAATTGCCCCCGGTCGAGCCGCAATTCTTGAACGTAAGAGGAAGCAGGACGAGTTAACCCTCCGTTTAATGCAGCGTCCCTCACGTTACGACGTGTACAAGCAGGGTATCCTATTGAGCACCCCGACGAACCAGACTACGGAGAGGAAGCTTTTCAACGAAAGCTTGAGGGCTACGGTTAAGAAGGGGGAAGGGTTTATCGTCAGGAAGGGGGGGACGAAGAGCAAGAGTCAGAGGGAGAGGGAGATTCGGGAGGTTGAGAACTACGAGAACAGGCAGAAGCACGTACAGAGGAGATTAGAGAACCACCTTTACACTAGACCCAAGAGAGAGGACCTGATACAGAGGAACGTTATACCATCTTTCGTAGACGCGGACGGTAGGGAATTCTACGTCTTCAACGGGGACGATATAAGCAGCCCTGGGAAACCTTTGGGGGTGAAGGGGAGGAGGAAAACGAAGCAGACATTTGAGGAGGTTGGGAAGGTTATTAATGTGCACTTGCAGAGGACACAAATGAAAATGGAGTCGTAGGGTTTGGGGGGGGGGGGGGGGGAGAAGGAAGGGAAGAGAGAGCATAATAACGAAAATCTGAAAAAATCAAAGCGTGATAAATGGGTTCACTCATGTTACGTCAAATGTATCCCCTATCGATCGGAATATTTCGGCCTTAATCCTTCTTGGGTGTCCCGAGCAAAAGTTGGTCGCTGCGATTGAGGGATTTGAGGGTTGTCCAAGGGGTTGTGTGTGAATTATTTTGCACTTTGCTTTGCTCCTCTAGATTTCCTCCTTCACTCCTACCCCGCCCCTCTCGTCTTCTCTTCTCCTTCCCTCCCCTCCCCCTTTTTCTCACCTACTGGTCGCGCATTTCTTCTTACACTCTGGTATGCACTCTGCCCTCCCCTTCTGTTCTTCCCCCTTTGGTTTCGTGCAGTCGTACATACATGCGGAGACGCAAGAGGTGTACTTGGGGTCGCTCTTGGTGCCCTTGTCGGAGGAGGTGTCCTTGGCGTGGGAGGGGAGGACGGAGAGGGTGAAGGAAGCGGTTAGGGAGGAGAGTAAGGAGCCTACGAATTTCACACGGGATATATCTGGGGAGACTATTGTGGCCTTGGAGGGTGTGTCCTTGGAGGGTGTATCGACATGATCGGTGTCATGAGCGGCGGCGTCACATTGAGGTGAATTTAGTCCCAAGACTCTGGTTGATGACCACACATGTGGATGATTTGGCTGTTTTGTTGATCTTTGTGTATTATAAATATGATTATTGTTGAATGTAGGTATGAAAGCTGTTGTAAGGGTTATGGAAATGTAGATAATGAGTAGAATGGGTGTATATAACATGAGATTATTCATCTCTGCTTTTTTTGGGTGTTTTTGGGGGAGTTTTTGGGTGTTTTGCAGTGTTTTGTGCTTTTCTCTCATTTATTCCTATTTTACTCCACCAACACTTTCTACTCTCATAGTGAACGCCATCTCGACGCTTCATCTGTTCTCATTTGTTCTCATCTGTTGTATCATCTATTGTGATCATCTGTATTGTCTCTTATTGTGAATATATATGATATGATGAGACAACGACAAAGCCTTTCAGTTTTAATATCCCTATTTTTACTGTTTGTTATAACTACTATTTATATATCAACATCATATAGTGCATCATATAGTGTTAATAGTAGTGTTAGTAATACTAATATAGATAATGGTGGCGTAAATGGAAATAAAATAGACTCCATAAACAAAAAGGACAATGACCCCACCAATGAACCCATTTCACACGTACAATCTTTACTCAAATACATTCAAAAGTATGTCCAGAATGAAGATTATGAACAACAAATAGACGAACAACAGATAGATGAAGAACAAATAGATGAAGAACAAATAGAGGAACAGGAAGAACTAATAGAGGACTCATCCTCACCCTCATCCTCATCCTCACCCTCATCCTCACTCTCACAAGAGACCCCAAACAAATTGACGACACTGATTGTCGCAGGATTCCAGAAATGTGGGACTTCAGTAATGTCCACTTACCTGGGCTCTCACCCGGAAATATCCTTCAGCAAAGTCAAGGAGGTGCATTACTTTGACATGAAGAAAAAGTACACCAAGGGCCTTCAATCCTACAAAAAATACTGGCCAGCCGGCGGCCTTGAGGAGGTGAGACTTGGGCGACGAGCTTTGCCGAGGTACAGAAGGGTGCGGAAGTTGAGGAGGAGGAGGAGGAGGAGGAGGATCGCAGCGGAGTAGGAGGATCTCAGGATAACGCTTCTCAACTCATCACATAACGCTTCGCAACTCATCACATAACGCTTCGCAACTCGCTTCGCTCGTCGCTCAGGTATCCAGCCACACCGCCGGTAAAGATAATAGTGTTACAATCTCGGTGAACGAGCAGACTTATATAGACTCCGGTGTGCGTGCCGAGGCCACCCCTTTCTACGCTAGTTCCGACGTCGCTTGTTCGCGGATAGCTGAATCTCTCGACACCCCCGACAACGACTACAGACTGATCCTAATGCTCCGCGACCCCACCGACCGGGCCTGGAGCGAGTACAAGATGCAGATGAGAAGGCTGGACGACCAGGACGCCTTCCTCTCAGACATACAGAAACACTCGGACAACCTGCTGACCTGCTTCTCGACGTACATGCTAAGCACAGTCATGGCTACGGACAAGAAAAAGCGCAAGTCCGGATTCCTGGCCTGCGTCCACCCCGACATCACTTCTACTGAAAACTCTGCGCGGTTCAAGAAGCTAGAGGCGGAGCTCTGGAGGCTGATAAACAAGTTCAGGGTAAAGAGCGACAAGGTCGGTGCGATTCAGAAGTCCAAGGAGTGCTGGGTCGCCAACAAGTCCTCCTCCGACGAGGGCTTCACCGCTGCTCTCGACACCGTCGCCATGAGGGACGTCACGGAGGAGGACGACGTCGAGGACCTGCTAGCTGACAAGGTACCGGGGGGAACGGCGTTCAGGGTGGGGTGCCTAGGACCGAAGTTCCTAGAACGACTCAAGGAACCGGAGGAGGCGTTCGAGGACGACATCGCGGAGTGGAACGAGTGCTTGGAGACGAACCGAGATACCGTGCCGGACCTGCTAACGGAGGACGGGGTGGTTGACATTAGCAAGGCGTCTACTGAGCAACTTACGAAACTCGTGAAGCTGTGCTACGCGAGCCCGCTCAAGGGCATCCAGAGGCACTTTGTATACAGGAGCATGTTCGCTCCCCAGATAAGGCGGTGCATAGAGGGCGGTATAGAGGAGGATAAAGTCTACATCGTCGACGATGAGGAGTTCAAGGATAACCCGAGCAAAGTCATGGACGAGATACACGAATTCGTAGGCGTCAAACCATTCACGTACGATATGGCGGGGAACAACGAGGATATTGAAAGAGTATTCAACGAAGCTTTCCCTAAGTTCCAGCTGATCACGGGATGGAGACTGGACGGGAAGGGGCTGGAGATGCCGGCGGACTTGAAAAAGAAAGTTCAGGAGGTGAGAAAAAAAAGAGGCAAGGGGCGCACAACAAAACTGAGCACTTACGTCACTCGTCGCTCGCCTTTCTAAAGTTCTTTGTACCATTCAATAAGGCCCTTGTGGATACACTCAAAAGTGGAAAATTCAAGGGTACCAAGTCTCCAAGTTTTGTGTAACAAATTGAACCATGGTCTTCTGGTTTTTTTTTGGTGCTTTTGGTTTGTTTTTTAAATGTGCCAACCCCAACTGAACTGGCAGAACCTTCCACAGACCCTGTCGTTCGTCAACACGCAGCCCCCCTCTACCCCCCACCCACCATACTCCCCTCCATCATTCCCGCGGCTCGCTTCGCTCGCCGCCCCCCCTTCGCTCGTCGCCACCCCCCTACCTCCTCCTCCTCCCCCCCACCACCTTGTCCACCATTCTCTTCAAAAGACTGCTCTTTCCCCTGCTAACTCCCCCGTTTTCTCTCTCATCCTTCTCCTCCAATCCTGACTTGTCCCCGGCCCTAAGTTTCAACCCGTTCAAATACAGGTACAGTACGCCGCTGCCCTGCTCGTACACGTAGCTAATGTCATTGGGCGTCACCCCGACGCCTACGCAAGCGTCCAGCTGTAGGTGTATCGAGTACGTCGAAACCTTCTCGACGTCGCAGGGCGGGGGCACGACGTACCTCTCGCCGTACACCCTCTTCATGAGGTCGTGGTAGAGCTCAATGTTCTTGTGAACGAGCCTGGTCTCGTGACCAGCCTTGTCCTCGCTGGTGCACATCAGCTCGACCTCCTTACCAGAGGGGTGGACCTCAAAATCAACCTCGGACAGCCGAGGGAGGCGCGCGGACACGCATATCCCGCCCATGACGTCGTGGATCTCCATCTGGGCGTCCTGCCAGGCGGCGAAATCGTGGCAGAGCTTGAACTCCTCCTCGCTCATCTTGTCCTCGTCTCCGTCCAGAATGCTCAGCTCGCCGCCTTCCCCGTAGACCGTGAAGTACTGAGCTGCAATGGTGTCCAACCAGGTCTGGTTACGGGCCTCCCTGTGGGCCAGCCTCTGGTCCTTCATCACGTAGCTCTTCGCCACCCTCTTGTCGTAGCTCTCCTTCGCCTCGCACTCCTTGGCGTGCTCGCTCTCCAGGCCGCGCTGGATCTCCATGGCCTTGGCAAAGTCCTGCTTCTCAATCTTCTCCTGGGCAGCCTGGGCCATCTCCTCGGCTGCGGCAATCCTCTCGGCAAGGATAGCGTCCTTCTCCTCCCTCATGCACCGTTTCGCGAGCTCGACGTCCTTTTCCTCCATTTTCTTCTCCTCCTCCATGATATCTCTTTTCACCTCTTCCTGGTGGGCCATTGCAAGATCCTCGTCCCTCTTCTCCTGTGCCCTCCTGTTCTCCTCCTCGAGCAGCTGGTAAGCCCTCTCCTCCTGGAGCAGCCTCGTAGCAAGGAGCTTGTCGTTTTCTTCCTCCTCTAGCCTCTCGGCGGTTTTCTTCCCCTCCTCCTCCTCCTCCCTCCTCTGCTTCTCTGCTGCCACCATCTCCCGGCGCTCCACGCGACGGGCGTGGATACTATCGCGGTCGTCCTGCGCGTCCTTCGCGGCATCCATCAGCAGAGAACCGAAGGCTCCGAACGACGGAGCGGTCGTGGCGTCGGACTTTGCCTCTGCAAGGAAGTATTCGCTCACATTAGACCTGTTGTTCCTTATGTTCAGTTTTGAGGGCGTCGTCTCCTTCAGTCCCTTCTTCCTCTCTAACGGTATATTCCCAGCCTTTTTAGCCAGCTTGTCCGCGTACCCAGGAGAGAAAAGGGAAGAGGTCTTTGGAGGCAGGGGGTGGGGGGTCGGGGTGAGGGGTAGATTGTGTTTTCCTCCCATAGAGGGATATCGTAATGATTATGTAAGGAATCTAGATGTTGCCTTACGGGAAGTGCACTCACCGGCCTGAAGCTGTTCTCTTTGTCGGTAATGGTGGGCATCTTGACTTTTCCAATTTTGTATTCGTTAATTTTTTTGGCTGGAAAGAGGGGCAGAGGAGGCGAAATTCTGGAGTGTACCCCCCCCGTTTTACGTAAAATACTTATATCATAACAATCTTTACCCCTAAATATACCCTGAATTAGCCTTAACATGTGCAACGAACGTCATCCCAGAAGCTCAAATTCCCAACTATTGGCAACTGAAAAAAGATCAAGAGTGGAATTTGAACGACGGTGCGAGCTAACCAATCAAGCCCCGACGCTGCGTGTCTGCCTGATTTATTGTGAAACTCAAATTTACTTCCCCCCCCCCCAATGTTTTGCCCAATATATAACACACACATTCCTTGCAGGCAGTAAACAGGCAGTAAAAAGTCGATTGGCAGTTTTATCAAACCTCGGCATAACTCTTGCTTTTGCTTCACAAAGCGAAAATAAGTACGAGCCGACCTCCACGCAGCCATGTCGGGTATTGATGGTGATGAGACCGGTCAGGTAAGGCTGCGCATGACAAGGAGGGCTGAAAACTGTCCCCCCCCCCCCCCCTAACTGTCGGGGGTGGATGTGCTGTGGTGCTTATGGAGGATGTTCGCTACACCCACACATCTTGTTAACTCCTCCCTCCCTTCATTTCCTTCGTCATTACCCCCCTCCCCCCCAGATTACGTCTATTGTTGAAAAACAGGTAGCGGTCAAGTTGGAGGCTCACGACAACCTCTTGAGTCAAATGTCAAGCCAAATGGAGGAGATGATAAAGGAGATGGAGGCTCTGCAGGAAGTGCAGGGCGATCTTGTAGCTGAGGAGAAGGCTGAGGCAAGGGTAATGAGGATGAAACTGAAGAAGGCCAAGGAGGAGGCCCGGAAAAAGAGCTCTGAGCAAAACGAAGGGAAGAACGCGAACACTGAGGCTGATGACGAGCTCGCAGAACTAAGGGTAGAGAAGTCTAAAAAGAAGGGCGGTAATAAGGGCAAGAGGAGGAGGTGAGGAATTCCATCTATACCATTCCTCCCCCCCACCCCCCACTTACTTACATAACCTTCCCCCCCCCGCCCCCCCAGGACCACGAAGCTGTCCCCAGCTGCCCAGGAGGAGAAACTTTCCATCGAAATGAAGCCCAGGGGGAGGATTGTCGGAAAGGTCGTTGAGCACAACTTTGGAGGGGTTGAGGTCGCCAAGAAAAAGAGCAACCAGAAGCTGACTGAATTCAACGCCCCCAGGTGCGCGAACGTTGGCAAGGGAAGCTTAGATGTAGAAAAACAGAGGGAGGCCCAGGCCATGAGCCAGGTCAAGTATCCCCAGTGCCGATCAGTTGTGTACGCCCCTGCCGCTGAGATGGCTGCAAAGGCCATGTCCAAGGGTTTCGCAAATAACCCCTTGGATAAGCCTCCCGTCGCCCCGGCCCCTGACACCAAGTTGGAGATCGACTTCGTTCACGGCTACCACAACAACGGGCTCTTCCCAAGCCAGCGCAATAACACATTTTACCTCAACACTGGGGAGATCGTGTACCCCTCTGCCGCCCTCATCATCATGTACAACCAGGAGAAGCACACACAGATTTTTTTCAAGGGGCACTCGGACGAAGTCAGCTGCTTGACCGTTCACCCTAACGGCAAGTTCGTTGCGAGTAGTCAGGGTGGCAGGTAAGAGACCCAAATCTCATCCTCCCCTCACCATCTCCATGAGACAATTCTGACCCACCATTGCAACCAATGTCGCAACCCTCTCTGCGACTCGCTTCGCTCGCCGCAGGTTCCCACCGGTGTTTGTTTGGGATTCGACGAAGAAGTTGCCGGGGACCAATTTTCTGAGCGACGAAAGTCACCTTAGTACGTTGAATGGTCACGACAATCGAGTGGGGAGCCTCGACTTTACCCATGACGGGAAGCTCCTTGTGAGCGTGGGGAGCGACACCTCCAACACCGCGGTTGTCTGGGACTGGAAGGCTGGGGTTGCCCTGACATCTCACTCTTGCGGAAGTCACCAGGTCTTTGACATGCGCTTTAACCCTTACCAGGCCTATGGCATACCAGACAACCCGCCACTTCCCGGACAGGCACCAAACGAGGACGATGCCATCTACACACTCACGTCTTGCGGGGTCAGGCACATAAAGTTCTGGGTGCTTCTCAGGTCCCAGGACGAGGACTCGGGTGAGATGCGCTGGTACCTGGAGGGCAACAGCGTCAATTATGCTCAGAGAACGACAGTGCAGGACATCATGTGCTTCGACTTCATAGACGATAGCAAGGAACTCTCCATTTTTGACTCAGAGTCGGGGCAGCTCCAGAGGATGAAGGGCACCACGGAAAGGTCTCACAGCAGGGTGGTGGCCGGAACAAGTGACGGTGATATATTTGTCTTCAAGCAGCCCGAGGTCAAACTTAGGTATGGCTCTGGGCAGAAGGCCCCCAAGCCTTGGTGGGCCATGGAGGATGGGAAGGAGGGAAGCGGCAGCGGCAGCGTCGTCATGAAGAGGTTGTGGGACAGCTTTGCCGGAATTGTTGGTATCATTCCGCACAGCGTATCTAGTGGCAACAAGTACATTCTTGCGAGAAAGGAGCGCGAGGAGATTGACAGGCTGACGACCAAGTTGAGGTTGCAGAGTCACAATTCCGACCTAAAAAAGAAGTTGGAGGCCATGTATTACACCGGTCCCCTGGCACACAGGGGGGGCACCTGCATGGTTGCCTTCAACAAGAAGAGGAAGCAGCTCGTCACTAGTGGCGGGGACGGCAAGATGAAGGTCTGGGATGTCAACGTCGGGAAGCACGAGAGGGAGTGGGGGGTTGCGACTTCTGGTGGCTTGGAGGATACCGGCGACGAGTATGGTTTGAACCTCGGAGAAATACTTCACCACGGCGCTGCCGGGCGCTCCATCTGTTGGCCTAGGTCGGGGTCGAAGATGGTCGTGGGCACGTCAACAAATAGCATCTTGGAGGTGAAGTTCGACACAGCTGACAAGTCCCTTGGACACGTCACGGAGCTCGTTTCCTCTCACTTTGGTGCCCTCTCCGGGATTGCGATGCACCCCACGAAGAACCTCTTCGTAACCGTCGGGAAGGACAGGAGTGTGAACTTGTGGCTAGGTGACGGGAACACATGCGCATCGCAAGCCAGGTTGTCAGCCCCCGCTACTTCGGTGTGCTTCCACCCCAGCGGATCTTTCGTTGCGGTGGGCCTGACGACCTTTGAGTTCGTTATCTTGAGGGTGGAGGATGAGGGAAACTTCAGCTTCAAGTTGAGGAAGAACTTCCAGAAGCATGTCGCTCCCATCAAGCTCGAGGACGCCGACGTCGCCACAACCGACAAGCACGCTGATATCTCCGACGACAGGGGTGGGGGGAGGAAGGGTGGAGGGAGGGGCGCCGGCCTCTCCAGGAAGGCGAGCAATGTTGGCGACAAGGAACAGACTAAGTTTGGTGGCGTTGGCGTCGGTGGCGAGTCAGTCCTCCCTAGCCATGGCCTGAGGAGGAGGGAGGGTAGGGGCTCGGGACAACTGAAGGACGAGATTATGGATTTGAAGTACTCGCCGGATGGTGCAAACCTTGCTATAGCATTGAGGGATAGCAACATCTACATCTATACCATCTCCAACGCCAGCAACAACGAGAGCGACTACAAGTTGGTGAGCGTCATGAGGGGGCACACGGCCACCGTCACCAACCTTGACTGGAGCTGGGACAATATCTTCCTCATGAGCACTGGTGGGGACGCCGAGTTGCTGTACTGGCAAATCAGGCAGATGAAGAATGAGAAGAAGGACTCCTCCTTCAAGCCCTGTCAGTTCGCCCATCCCTTCTTGCTGAGGGACATGAACTGGCACTCCTGGACCAGCATCTACGGATGGCCTGTCCAGGGCATCTGGCCGACGGACACCAAGGAGAGCAGCGATCCGGTCAGAGGGGTGATGAGGAGCAACAGGGGGGAGGTACTGTTGGTCGCTGACGACTACGCTAGGGTGAGGCTGTTGAGGTGGCCAAGCTTGCCTGGAGATAAGGTCCGAGAGTACCATGGCCACGCCATGCACTGCAAGGACGCCAAATTCAGTGCAAATGACGGCACGGTGGTCAGCATAGGGGGGCCGGATTGCACCATCATCCAATGGAAGCATATTGATAGCCATGGCGATCGTGTGAACTGGGTCGACGGCGTCAACCCGAGGAGGCCCACGGCGGTTAGGACACCCAGGAGCACCGCCAACAAGAGCAGGCAGAGGAGGACCACGACCTACCAGAACGCAGTGGCCGCCTCCTCCAGTATGTCCAGGGTGGATGAGGTGACGGAGGTGAAGGTTGACGTAAAAAAGGCCAGGGAGGAAAGTAAGAAAAAGAAGCAGGGGAAAATTATGGCAGCAGCAAAGGGTGGGCGTGGGCGGGGTGGGAAGGAGGACGAAACCAGGGGGGGAGAGGTCGTAGAGGAGAAGAAAGACGACAGCGGCGGCGGGGGTGGGAGGGGGAGCAGGAGGGGAAGCAAGGATAATGTGAAGGTTGGGGGGAGTAGGAGGGGGAGCAAGGAGAAGGTGAAGGAGAAGGTGAAGGAGAAGGTGAAGGAGAAGGAGAAGGAGAAGAAGAAGGAGAAGGAGAAGGAGAAGGAGAAGCCTTTGTTCCCTAGGAAGGTTGTGGCGCTCTACGACTACGAACCCCAAGACGAGGAAGAACTCGAATTCAAGGAGGGCGATATATTGATGGTTTATTCTGAGGATGATGGGTGGTACAGCGGAAAGGCCAAGGGTGGAAAGTCGGGAATATTACCGGCTAACTATGTCAAAGACGCATAAGACCTGTTCTAAGGACGAAATTGTTGAAATAGAATTACAGTAATTGCTCCATTTTTGCCCAAGATCTGGCTGGACAAGAACCAAGCATTTTTCCTTCCAAATCAAACGTTCTACGCAATAAAATAGAACATACATACGTCTTAACCAAAGTGAGGGAAGTGTGCAAGATCTGCCAACCAACGTGCACCCCAAAGCAAAATAACAGCGTGCAGACCGACCCACATGTCTGGTTGGGAACTTTTCGGGGACACCTCCAGCGATGAAGGGGGTGAATCCCACCCGCCTGTATCTATTCCTGTCTCTACTCCTCTTCCAGATCAACGTCTACCATCAACCCCCGTATTTACATGTCGTGTCTCGAATGAGATATCAGGGGGACTTGGACTTCATGCCAAGACTTTGATTCTGCAGGGGACAGAGATCCACAGGGAAAAGGCGTTGATACGCTGTCCCAATGGACACGCTGCAGCCTCTGAGGGTGATGCTATTGCTCTGCACGTGGATTTTATAGCAAAAGAATTCGAAAAGCTACCCGCAGATGGGAAGGAGTTGTTCATGTCACTGTGCAACACAGTGTTGACAACGGCAGCCAACTCCACCTACGGCATCTTTCAATCTAACGCCGTCCGCTTGTCCGGTCGTGACCACCTGGACGGCGCAGTCTTTCCCACCTTCTGCCGCTGCAACCACTCCTGCCGTCCCAACATCCGGCACCAGTGGAGGCCCGACCTCCAGGAACTTCTCCTCTACGCCGTAGTCGATATACAGGCCGGAGAAGAGATGTACACCACGTACAACGGGGGGGCGTGGGGGCAGAGCTCTGAGGCAAGCACCAAGGACAGGAGGGAGTACCTGATGAAGCATTTCGGGTTCCACTGCATGTGCCGGCTTTGCACGGAGAGTGATGCTCTGGTGGATAAATGTGTGTAATTTGAACCAACGTAAAATTAGACTTTGAAATTAGGAAGTGGATTCACATCTCACATCAAACAGTGATTTTTGTTCGGTGTGAGGGGCGGCGGTGGTTCCTCTCCAAACGCCTCTTTCACGCTTGTCTCGATCGTTCGACACATAGCACACATCGATAGGCAAAGTGGTTCGTCCCCAAATGGCTGCTCCATCTGGCGTGCGACTTCATCCAACCCGAAAAATGTATACGCCACAATAGAGTTGAAGAGCGCCGTGTAATGCCCCATTTCTCCCGCCATCGCGAAGGGTGCAAGGGTAATGTAGAATATTATGGTCCGGTGAACGAGCAACGAGTAGGGAAAGGGGACGAGCGCTGTCATAAATTGAGTGAGAAAACCTAATTTATGCTTTGTCCCGTCTCTCGTAGCTTATATCTCGTATCATCGCACTTACCTGTAGCGAGACGCTCGCACGCCCCCTGCACGTAGGAGAGGTCATTGAGGTCTTTCAGGATTGCTGACGCAGCTATGGTGTCAATGTCTTTCGCCGCCAAATGTACATGTACTTGTGATGCCGCTAAGCGTAACGCTGCATCTGCGGGGTTCTTGGCACGTGCAAGCGCCTCCCGGCTTTCCTCTGGGGCGCTCTTCAATGCCTCAACTACCGCATCCGCGGGGTATGAGGGGTCTGGTGGCTTGGGATGATCCGAGAGCCAAATTCCGCGAAGCTGGCCCCGAAGGAGGTGAGAGTGGCAGACACCAAGTGACGAGATTATATGAGCAGAACGAGGTGGGTCAGGGGTGCCATAGGGAGGGGGGAGGGTGCCGTCTTTGGAACTGACACTCACACCCCCTATGTCGACCCCACTGCCAAGAAATGTAAGACAGGTGCGAGCAAGGTTCCTCGTGCATACTACTTGCAAACCCCATTGTTTCCTCCCCTCCCACCACCGCTCGTAGCAAGCGTTATTGCGAAAGCCAAGGAAAAGGGAGATCGCTACTCCCAATGCAGTAAAAGGTGTGAACGTAAAGTATGTGTCCTCCATTGATTGCTGGGCGTGAACAAGGGAGGCGACCAAGCCAGTGAGGCAAGCAAACAACACCTTGGGTAAGATCGCTACCAAAATACTTCCATGGATCGCGAACGTCTTCTCAAAGAAAGAGGGATGCGGACGGACGATCATTTGTAGCGGTTTGAGTTTGATCAATGTTCTGTTGACGATGCCCTGCTGCCAAAAATTGAAAGAGCGAATCACTGTGGAGATTCAAGGTTCAGGGCAGGTATTCTATGTTCGGAGTGATTTTATCGAGTGTTGCAGTCGCACGCGCAGAGCCGGAGACTCTTTCAACTGACTCTCTTCGATTTGAAGGTGATTAGAACATTTTTGAATTGGCTAATCATACATTATGATTATGCAATCAAAAATATTAAGAATGTACCCATGATACAATCAAATAGCACAATGAAAATAAGATACAAAAATAATTTTTCGATTGTTTCCACTACATCTAAAGTTTCATGTATATTGATATTATACTTTTTCATCATATATAAAATATTATCAGTACTTCAAGATAAAATAATTTTATTACAATATCATTGAACATATCATATTGGTTATCATATAATTTATAAAAACAACTAATATATATTCAATCATTTATAAATTTTCAGATACATAAGATTTTGGATTTAGAAACCAGAAAAAATCACTCTCGGGCGAAAAAAAATTTTATTGCTCAGAAACTGAATCAGAAACTCGATTAAACGCTTTAATCTTTTGCTCATATCGTGGCTAATCGACGTAGTCCAACTGCAGACAATCTTTTATTGCTTCAAATCAAAGTCGACTTCATTTTTTTCCAATACTCCCTTTCAACAACTTGAAAGATGAAGGACAATAAGGGTTCCAAGAAAAGTGAACGCAAAAGGGACCCCACGGTGCATATGACAAAGATCGAGCTTGGTGAGCGCGTATAATTTGGTCCCTTGCTATTTACGCTTGGGAACCTGACCCCACCCCCAACCCCCCACCCCACCCTACCCCCCCCCCTCAGTCATTCACTATGCCCGTCAGATCTTCCACATTCCGTACATGGGGCATAATCGATTGCTTCATTTTTGGACGCTTTATTTCGTCCTCCTCTTGGACATGCTTCTCCTCATCCTCATCCTTGCTCATGACTTTGCTCTCCATGCTCTTCCATACTTCAAGCTTTCTCTCGAGGCAAGTTACAACAGCATCACGGTGATGAAGAGGTCAGTAATCTTCGGTGCGTTCGGTTATGTGATGGGGGGGGACGTGGAGTGCAACGTACCTGTGGTACGTTATGACTATAGTGACTTGGCTGCCTGCTCTTCTCCTCCTATGATGAGGACGTGCCAAGGCTACCACTTGGATACTTCCGAGAGCGCTCTGTTCGCGGACATCTGCTCGGTATGCGGTCCGTCCCTTTCTTCGGCCTTCAACTATACAATAGCGCACGCGTGCTGTACGCTCCTGACGTGGAAGTTTGTGTCGCGCCGCACCGACAAGCGGATAGACAGCCCGCTGAACAAGCAGCTGTCGGCGCTTGTGTCAGCCTCCGCAGTGTATACAGGCCTGGAGGCGCAGAACCTCACTGCCAAATGCAACTCTGCCATTTCCTCTTTTTCAATCCCTGCCTTTTTGAGTCAAAGCAGTTCCTCCTCACTGGCTTATTGTGTCGAGGTTATGGCTTTCTCCATCACTATCACGGGAATCGCCTTGATAGTGACATTAACTACTCAATCGGTGCCGCTGAAGGAGCGAAAATCTGCCAAGGCCGAGGCGCTTTCCTTCAAGAAGCTCGCCAAGTCGGGTGGTGACCTCTTCGAGAACGTCAAGTCTTCCAAGGACGCGCTTTCTAAGAAGTCAGCTGCAGCGTATAAGAAGCATAAAGTTTCAAGATCTGTTGCCAGGGCTAGCGCTCGGAGCAATAGTAGTTCAAGTTCGAAGCCATATGAGTTTACTGAGGTGAAGGCGTTCACATTTGACTGACAACCAATATAATACAATACATAGATATATATATGATACGTAGTACAGCAAAGTTCTTCTTTAAATATCACCCTGCCCCACCCCACCCCATCCCCAACCCATCCCTCCTCCCACCTCAAAAGGTCTTTTCCACCATCGCTTCAAAACCACCAACCCGCGTATCGAGACCGGGCGGCATTGCGCCTTGAACTCTCGCGAAGTTGCTCGTCCCCCTATTGGCCCCGAAGTACGTTTGCTGCGTGCTGGGGGTGTGGGTGATGCCCATGGCCTGATTCTGGACCTGGGCCTCCACCCTCTCGAGCATCTTCCCGATCCTCTTCTTGACGTGGTCGAGCTGGGCCGCAGTGCCCTCTATCTCCAGCACCTTGCGCTGCTGGTCGACGTGCATTTTGGTGCCCGTCACCCTCTGCATGCTAATGATGGTAGCCCCCTTCTTCCCAATCACGATACCCACGTGAGCCCCAAGCTCAATCTCGTCGAACAAAATCTCATTCTCGTCAAAGTCCGTAAGGTCGGGTTCCCCCGGAACGTCGTTGAACCACTCGGTGTACATGGGGTCCCCAGGCCTCGGCCTGCACCATACCTTGGTGGTCCTATCATTGCTACCGGTTGCGATGCAGTGGCCAGACGGGTGCCACTCCATGTCCCAGATCGCCATGTCGTGTGCGAAGGGCACCCTCGCGGCGGGCTCCTCGCTCCCCTTGGGCCCAACATTCCAGTAAAGGAGGGTTCCGTCCATCCCACCACTGGCAAAGACCGTCTCGAACTGCGGGTGCCAGGCCAGACTGGTGACCTCCTTGTAGTGGCCCTTCAAAGAGCAGAGCTCCTTCATCTCCCTAATATCGTAAAGCTTAATCATCTGGTCCCTGCTAGCGGTCAGGAGCCAGTTGCCGTTGGGTGACCACGCCACCTTGGTGACGGTGTTCTTGTGTCCGTAGAGGGTGGCGAGGTTGGAGCCTGACCTTGGATCCCAGAGTTTCACCAGGTTGTCCTGCAACGTGCGAAGGAAGCGAGATGATTGCGTCAGTGGGGCGAGAGCGAATGGAGGGGGGAGGGAAATACGTATGGGGAGGAGCGAAAAGATGATATCAAACGCAAGTCGGAGCGCTCTCCCCCCCCCCCCCCCCGCGCTCCACTTCTCGATTCTCACCTTCCCCCCGCTCGCAACCACAGACGCTCCCGGGTGCCACTGGCAAGTCTTCACGTCCCACCCGTGGCCCGCCAGATTCCTCTCGAGCTTCTGGGTCTCAAAGTCAAATATATTCACAGCCCTGTCGTCCCCACAGGTTACAAACTTGTTGTCCGACGGCGCAAATGAGACCGCATTGATTGAGGTTTGGTCGTGCGCGTCGAATGATACCACCGGAGCGATGGAGGTTGTCCAGTACTTGAGGTTTCCCCTGTGGGAGAAGCGACGGCGTAAGCAGAAGGGGGTCAGAAGCCGGGGGGGGTGAAGCTTGTCAAGAGAATATGTGTATTCTATTGTCGTTCGTATTCGCTGTTCATGTAATCGCTTGGCTCCTCCCCTCCTCCCCCCTTTCCCCCCTCACCTGTTACTTGTCGTGATTAGATAGTTCCCAGAGCTAGCCCACGTCTGAGCCCTGAAGGCCGTGTTGTGCGCGCTCATGATCAGCTCGAATTGGAAACTGTTACCATCCCAGAGGCAGAACTCCCCATCGGCATTGCCAGTGATCAAGCGCCTGCCCCCTGGGGTCCAGCTGAGGGACGTAATGGGGTTCTGATTCTTGGCCCTGAGGTTGGCAGTCTGATAAGTGTGGTAGACAACGGAAGGGTTCGGGACGAAGGGACGGCACGAAGGATTGCGGAGGAGCCCGTGGGGGGAGGACGAAGTTGGAAGAAGGAGACACCTAGTGTACATGGACAAGGGATTGATACCATGTTCGAGAGACGACTGGTACGTAGAGTTATCGGAGGACCCCCCGCAGGCGGTCCGAAGGATCCTACTCTCCACGTCTATAACCGCAGGAGTGTGGTGATCACAAGCCTTCCTCTTCATCTTTCGTGCATCATTACCATAGTCATCAATGCCCATGGGGTTGTGTCTATCCTTTGGCCCATGGTCACGAGCATGGAGCGTATCTCCTTTGCCGCGCTGGCCGTCTTGGTTCCCATAGTACTGCATTTTCAAGAGTAGAGTGGAGCCTCGGGCGAGAGCGGAGGATCAGCAATTGATGGGTTTGTGTACACTTTTGACGTTTAGGGGTCTGAGGGGGTTGAAATTAGGTCCCTATCGACTTGTTATAGTTCCGTGAAGAAAATCAGGGGGTTCAGCTGATTTTTTTGGATGAAAATGTCTTTGCCCTTTTCACCTTTCTTCTTTCCCTCATTCATTTATATTTTCTGGCTTTCTAGTGGTTATACCGACACAATGCACCTTTCAGGGGGCCTCACCCTCGTAGTATGTACATGTGTACTACAAAACACATCAGCTTCCTCGTCAATTTTCCAAAAACACTCCCAATCTAAAGTTACACCTCCCACTCACGTCTCCACTCAAAATTGGAGGAGATTTGACCCATTTTCAAACCTCGCATCGTCCCATCAAGCGGTACTACCTTCGAATATTGACACAATCGACGATTCAGATGGAGAAGAGGAGCATCCACTGTAAGTCATGGCGTAAAATCTTGCAATGATCAACCTCAACCTACCAGACCACCCACTTTCAATCTTCAACCTCACAATGCCGAAGTGAGCGGTAACAGTTTGCCCCTGCTAACCCTTCGATTCTCATCTCTTAACCCCCTCCCTACCCCCGCTACACCAGGAAACGCCCAGAATGGGTCATTCGTCACAGGTCTGAGAGCCTCCCAACAACCAGCCATGTCAAGTTCATGTCAAACGGCGACGTCGTCGCCGCCGCCAATGGAGAGGTTCTGGGCACCTGGGAGTTCCCTCCCACTGGCAACGGGGTGCGCTGGACTGTCCAATCCTCCTCCTCACCAGAGGTTTACAACTACTTTGCCAGCTTTTATGACAATTACATTGGGGGTGCCCCGAAGATGGTCAAGGGGGTTGTGACAAAGGGGGGGGGGTGGTTCCGCCCAGTCGTCGCCACTTTCAACGCGAGAATGGATGACGATAGGATTGAGGAGCAATGATGGGGAGTTGGGGCAGGCCTTGAGACGCGGGGGGACGCGGGAAGGTCACTCTTCACAGGCTTAGGGAGGAGGGATGGGAGCCCTCCAACTTACGATTTTTATCGTCTTGATCCAGAAGGATGCTGCATCGACGAAGAAAGCGAGTTTAGTCGACAACGGATGTCGACGACTCAAACACGTTATATAAAACACACAATATGCACATAATCACAACAACAAGCTCATCGACCTGTGCTTAGGAGGCACGATGGTCGCTTGGCGTAACACATGTAACATTGTTTCTTTTCAAAGGACTTTTCATTAGATTTTCACCTGAAGAGGCACTTTGCCTCTCAATCTTTTGCCATTGTTCTCCGTTTGATTTTACATCGGGAACGTTAGTGCATCATTTATTCCAACATCTTCTATACCAGCTACGTTAATTATTTCCCTGTTTGTCCTGAACTGCCAACCCCCCACCTCCCTTGCCTCTATGGCTACTCTAACCTGCTATATCCCCACACACCATCGTCGAAGCACAAATTTGGGCGCCCACCTCCGCACTGCTTGCGCTCATTCTTGCCACACGTTTCGGACGTGCCCTGAAGTGCTGTCTTCTACTCGGGGAGCTCATGGCTGCGAGAAGAAGGGGGTGGTGATAGAGAGGGCTGTGGATGACAGCCACGTGACGAAGGAGGGTGTGTGGATTGGGGTGATAGGGGGTGCGGTTGGGAGGGGGATGTTGGATTTGGAGGCTGTAAATAGGATTGAGGATGGTTTCAAGGAGGAGTCAAGGTTGTCGATAAAGAGGTAAGGAAGGAATTGATGACCGCCACGACATGCAACAAAGTGGCACTAACCTTCCTATCCTCGCCCTCCCCACAGCATAAGCATCGACAAGTTTGCTGATCTAATTCCCCCCCCCCCCCCCTCCTCCCCCTGCCCAATCACCGTCGTGATCTCCCACCTCCACCCCGTGTCTTCTTCACCTTCCACCCCGATCTTCACGAAGCTACCCCTCCACGTGCTTTCCCGTTGCGACCACATCGTTCACGTCCACACACCCCCTATCAGTGACCCTTGGGCAAAAATTAACCCCGAAACAGCCCTCGGGATAACGCTGAGCCATGTCTGCCTGTGGATGGGGATGGACGAGTTCGAGTCGAGCGGATTCAAATTTCAGCAGGGCGACAGTCTTGGGGGCTCCAAGAGCAGGGGCGAGAGACGAGGGGGGCAGGAGGTGGAAGCAGAGCAGAGAAGGAAGAGGGAAGAAAGGGAGCAGCGTAGAGACGAGGCCGAAGTTTATTTGGACGGGAACTTGGACGGGAGCTATATAGACTACGCAGATTATTAGTGAACATTCAGTCAATTCAATTTACTCAACACTTCCAAGGGCGTTCCTTACCAAGTCGACCGTCGCAAACATTGCCCCGCAGGCGGGTATGCTCCTCAGTGCAAGAGGGACGACGCCTTGGTAAAACGTCGCAACACCGCCCTCCTTGTACATCAGCCTCACTGTCTTGGACCATGTCAGCCCCTTGGATCTCTGATCCTCGAGCCTCTGCATCATCATCCTGCTCTTGATGGTGTCGAGAGGGCAGGTGCCCACCCAGTAGCAGAACCCCGCAGCGGCGCCGCAAGAAAGCCTCTCAATCAGCTTGAGGTCTCCCTCCCCTTTATACCCCATCTGGGCGATTCTTATGTCCTTCATGATTTCGTTCACTGGGAAGAAGAGTGCGTTCGCGGGAATGTTCCTGAAGAGCGTGGCGGACGAGGCCTGATAGAATCCCGAGACTCCGTATTTCCGGTACAGGAAGGCAATGCAGCTGGTCGTGTTGTGGAAAGGGGCAGTGTAGGTAGGGTTGATCTTCTGCTTCATGGTAAACGTTTGCAGCTTGGTCTTAACTATGTCTATGGGCGTTTCCATCAGTGTTATTATCGCCCCTGTGACTCCTCCGCTAAGGAGCAGCTGAAAGAAGCGAGGAGAACGAGGAATAAAGAGGGTTAGTGTGGGGTTGGTGTGGCTTTGAATTTGGAGCGATGCGATGCGATGCAATGCGATGCAATGCGATGATGGGCCAGGCCACACCGCCCCCCTCCCCCCAAAAGACTTCTCACCTTCTCGTACTTTCCTAATCCTTCGAAGTTACCCTGCACCACGCTGTGTACCTCATGGAAGGCAGCGAAGCTCCCCGCCCTGAAGAACATTTGTCCCATCAGCGGGCTACCAACGCCGGCGTAAAACCCAGAGAAGCCCTCCCCCTTGTATGTCTTTTTCACACAGTCGATAGTGTTCGTATAGAGGGCGTCGCGGCCGGTGGGCTGGGTCTGAAGGCGAACCTTGACGGTGTCAAAAGGGTGACCGACGAAAGTCACAGTTACACCACCAAGAACCCCAGCGATGTAATTTACTGGAATAGGGGAGTTGGGGGAGGAAGAAAAGGCGTCAGTACATTTGATAGTCGTCAGCACATTTGATAGTACTAGAGACCCTCCCCACCCCACCACCCTTCGCTTCGGCTCTATATCTACCTCCTCCTCTGACCCCATCTCCCCTCCTTACCTTGACCCCGATTTAAGGCAATAGTGCCCCCGAACACCGACGAGGTACTTGCAAGCCGGTCGTGCTGCTCGTGCTGCTCGTGCTGCGGGCGCGTAGGAAGCACCACGGAAACAGGCGCCTCCTCTTGGTTAGACATGTTTATTCCGGAAACTGCAACCTAAAGTGGGGGTTTCTAAAACCTTCCCTGTACTTCGATTTAGCGATATTGGAGCCGGTAACACGATAAATACTATCCTAATACCCACACCTTAGCAAGTAAGGGTTTAGACGTAGGCTGGTTCCAGGCTAAATTGGACTGATTGCAGGTTATCGCTGACACAGTTTCTCCAAGGGTTAAAAGCTTAGGGCTCAGAATGAGATGGGCGATGATAATTCCGCAGGATAGTCTAGAATATAATGCCGCAAGATTGATAGACGAATATGCGTTTTTAGTGGTTATTCTGGTCTTTTTCTTTCTTTCGTGAAAATTTCTTCTTCAGAAACCCAGAGGCCGAAGAAGTTCGGACGATCCAGAGACGAAGACCTCTTCCCTCATTCTCGCTCGTCAAAGAGCTGAAGGGACATTATCAACAACATTCAACAGCATGTTGACGAAGTTGCTCCTCCTCTCCTCCTTCCCCCTCGCCACTATCGCCGAGAGTCCATGCTCCGTACCTCTCTCGACTCGCACCTCTTGGCAGGAAGCTGTTGTCTCTCAAACAATATCTTCACATTCTGTTACCCGTGGTTCCTTGACGTTTTCGCCCGCCGGGACCATATCAAACCCCTCAGGTACCTACGGAGGTCACGTCTTTCCTACCCAGATCCTTGCCACCTCTACCTGTGACTGCCTTTCGGGTTCCACTTGCACATACGCAGGTCCACCTCCTAAGTTCTCCAATCCCTCCGTCGAGGGCCCGTGCATTAACACGTATTCCGCGAAGTCCTCGAGCGCCCTCGTGACCATAGGGTGCATGCCCCCCTCGCCTGTGCAATACTGGTCGTACCAGACCAACCTTTTCTCCACATACACAAGCGAGAACGAGGTGCTCTTCCCAGAGGTCTCGCCGCTGCCGACAATCAATCACCTTACGATGGGGGCGGAGCCTGGGACGCCGTACGTAATTGTGACGACGGGAGACAAGGATCTTGCTGACGATATCACGGAGGCACTTGTGAACGCAGGAGCGCCGCCCCAGTCTATCCACCTCGATGGCATCTCCCACCCATCCCTCAAAGTTGACGGCCAAACCCCTGACGTCCTCGAGGCCGTCGTACGTATCAACAACAAGGACTTCCCCCCGGATTTAACTGCCTACATCGAGGCTTCTCCAACTGAGCAGCTGGCGCTCTTCCTTGATCCGATCGACCCCCCCACCGAAGTCAACCTCCTCCCAGCATCCCCCCTCCGCAAGCGTTCCGTCGAGCCTGATCCCGGCGCTCCCGATTACTCGTCGTCGCTCGACTCGCTCTCTAGCCTCATTTCGAAGAAGCTCGCGTCCTCCGGCTACGTAATGTCCTACTCTGGCGAGATGCCGGAGTCCATGGACTTCGGCTACGACGACGCAGACACGAACGCCTGCTGCATCGACGGGTACATGGAGAGCGACACTTACTGGCACTCGATGGTACATTTCTCGACTAGCGATTGCCTGTACCGAGCTCACGGAGCGTACTCCGATCCAAGTGGAATATGGAACGATGGGAACCTTTCGTTCGTCGGGAACACCCTTTCCGTTGACTACGATGTTATCGGCGAGAAGGCTGACGTGCAATCATACTCTACGTTTTCCTGCAGTGAGGACAATGAGGTTCTGATTGGATACTCCTGTGACGATCAGTGCAGTGAGGACGTGTGCAAGGTTTCGCCCTTGTCTGCAATCCCCTACCTAGAAGGGTGTATATCAATTCCAAGCAACGACAAACTTTCCGTCGAGTTTGGCTGCTCTGATGATGGCGTTGCCGTCGAAAGATCTTTCCTTGGTTCCGATTGCACAGGAATAAAGATCTCTGAGAAAAGCGTCGAGACCTGCAACAATTCTACGTCCCACTTCGAGGGGGAGCTATGGGCGGGGGGGATCGCAAAGGACACCACGGTTTCCTTCGTCATCGGCGTGAGGACCAACAAGCTCGGGTACTCCTCCTTCCACAACGTGTACCTCCCTGACTTCTCGTCCTACAACGATCCTGATGATCAGGCGAATTTTGGCGAAGAGAGTCTTGAGGGAAGGTGAGAGGAAGCGAGGAGCGAGGCGAGGAGCGAAGCGAAGCGAAGTAAAGAGCTGGTAATCTCAGCGTCGGCGATGTAAAAGCACGATCTGATCTGACCCACAATTCCGCCACTTTCCCTCATCGCAGCGCTGAACAGTGGGGCTGGGAAGAAGATGATGATTTGTTCGTCGCCGAGTTCAGCAGGGAATGCACTGGTGACGAAAAGTTCTGCAAGGAGATAAATGTAGCATCTGGAGATACGCTTATCGTAATGAGTCGACAATACCTTGACACTCGCACACTGACGGGTCCTGACAAGGATGACATCGCGCCCCACAGGGTTCTCATCTTCGATAAAAAACAATAATAGAACAAATAGATTCATACTTTCAAACCGTGTCTCGTTCTTTTTGCCACGTTTTCCTTTCTTATCAATCACTCAGGTCCAATAAGTCGTCGTCATCGTCCCAAAAGGGCACCGTCATCGTCTGGGATGGAACCCTGAAACCTGAGCAACCCAAGCTGAGCCAAAGGTTCGGAAGGATCCTCACCCCTAAAAGTTTCATAATGGATCTGTCAAAGTCAACGACAGAAGACGATCTTTTGGACATGTTAGGAGATAACAAAAGTAGAACAACTTCCGGAAGCAGCGATCCGTTCGCTGACGTAGGTTTAGAGCAAGAGCAACCCCCTGAACCGAAACAACAAGTAATAACAGAGACTGCTGCTGCTGCCTCTGCTGTCCCTCCGACGCCTCCTACAGCATCGAACGTTAGCACAGGCAATTCTCCCGCACCTGAGATCAACGACAAGGTGGTCACCGCTCAAGCCAAGTTCCTGGAGGTGAGGAGGGCGGCACACCGGAGTGGAATGCTTATTGCTTGGTCATTACCTCGTAGTTTTGTTGTTACATCATCGCGGCCTCTCAGTTGCATCGTAGCTGCGCCTTCCTCTTCTCATATATATTCTCTCGTATTCTCTTCATTTTCTCTTCATTTTCTCTTCTGTATTCCTACTGCTGCCCCCCTCCTAACCCCCCAACTCAACCACTACTCCCCCGCCAACTCTCTGCGCCAACCTCTCTGCAGGAGAGGAGGCTTATGCAGGAGAGGCTCGCTGCTCGGAAGAAGGAGAAGCAAAAGGCCAAAATGGAGAAGGAGAAGGCCGCTTCATTGGCCGGACCTGCCAAGGCGACGTCGCCAACTTCCCTGTCGTCCTCCGCTTCAGCCGCCTCCCCCGCCACATCTCAGTTCAATTCTGTCAGTGTCGTCGAGCCAACCCAGCGCTCTGAGGGAGGGTTCTTCTCGAGTAGCACATACTGGGTGTACAAGGTCGTTGTCAACAACAGTTCTTTCGTCATCCGTCGGTTCCGCGACGTTGTTGCCCTCCACTCTCGCATCCATGCCTGCTGCAAGGGCTGCATTTTGCCCCCCTCCCCCGACAGGCACAGCATGCGGGCGCTTGAGGAGGGCAGCGCTGTCCAGACCCAGGCCTTCGCGATGAACAGGGCAGAGGACATGACGGCGTACTTCTCAGACCTTATCAAGCACCCAATCATATCCACCTGCGAACCCTTGAGCGTCTTCCTTACCCTCAAGGACGACTTGGGGACGATGTGGCCCGAAGTTAGTAGCAGCACAGTTACGAGGATGAAGGAGAAGGCTAGCGTAAACTTAAAGATGGAGTTCAAGAAGTTCAATGTTGGTGATATTAGTGAAGACTCTATCGAAATCGCTGACGTCGTTGGCGCCGAGACTGAGAGGCTCAACGTTATCCTCCAAGCTGTACCGAAATTGGAGTCCGCGACCGTGCTCCTTAAGGAACAAAGCGAGTACGCTGGGGACGTTGGCATGGAGATGACTAAGCTTATAAAGGATACTTCCTCATTCCTCTCCCCCACCGCCTCCGCTCCTCTCCGAATCCTCTCCACCACCCTCCTCCGTTCAGGGCGCCGTTCCAAGCGCGGTTCCATGGAGCTTTCCGCGGCCGTTGCGCCCTTATCCCGCCACTATATGCTCGTGGACAACGTGAAGAGGGCTTTTGGGGACAGGAAGGAGGCCGTGCAGATCAGGCTGGCCGCCAAAAGGACAGTGGAGGCCAAGATCATCAAGGTCAACCAGCTCAAGTCGAATAGAGAGACCCCGATGGAGACCATTAGGCAGGCGGAGATGGAGCTCGACGTCGCAAGGCAGGTATGCCAGATGAGGATCGCGGAGGCCAAGGCGATAGGGGAGCTTTTGCTTAAGGAGGTGGGGGACCTTAACTCTGTTAGGAGGAGGCAGTACATGCAGGCTTGCAAGATCATGGCAAGTAGCTTTGCGGAGACCTGCCTGGAGAGGAAGTCAATATGGGAGCAGGCCAAGGCGGCGTTTTTAGAAGAGTGTGGGGAGGTTGAGGGGGCGAGTCAGGGGCACGTGGGGGGGCAGGGGACTCAGCTTGGGGGAGAGGGGGCGGGGGAAATGGGAAGGGATAGGAGCGACACGGGGGGGAGCACTAAGAGCATCGACATGTGAGGGCGGTGTCTGCAGAATTAACAAAAATGGCCAGGGCTGTCAAATGGGAAAGCTTGTGGTTCTTTCTTTTTCCTCGTATGGGTTACATAATCTGCCTTAATTCATCCAATATCTCCTTGATTTCCGGGTCATTTTGGTACTTAGCAAACGCAGCCGGATTGCCCATGCATTCCGTAACCGCACTCATGATCTTTGGGTTCTTTTGTGCTTTGGCGATTATACCCTGTGCCTTGGGATTTTGCATTATCTTCGATGCCATCTCTTGCATCCCACCCATCCCTCCTCCTGGCGACCCCCCCCCCATATTTCCCATCATCCCCATAATGTCCTGCATGTTCATCCCCCCCATTCCTCCTCCCCCCCCTCCCGATCCTCCCCCGAACATGCTCGCCAAGTCTGCCATGTTCATCCCCCCTCCCATCCCTCCCATCCCCCCCATCCCCCCACCGAAAGGCCCCCCTCCTTCCTGCGGCTGTCCCTGTCCCTGTCCCTGTCCCCCCCCTCCCCCCGAGTTCATCTTAACAGTTTCAACGTCCTTCCATTCACCCACATCCCCATTTGCTACGCTTGTGCCCCTCCCGACCTTCTCTGCCCCATTGCTCCTGCACTCCCTGACACGATCCACGAACTCGGACTTCTCGAAAAGGTCTGAGTACGCTACGCCATAAGAATCAAGCTCTGCCTTCAGCTCTCCCACCTTCATCTTGGAGAGTTCGTCGACTTGCTTTGGCGTTGGCGTCGGGGAGCTGGGAGGCGGAGAGGGCTCAACATCCGGCGAAGCAGCCTGGCTGAACTGGTCCACCCTTTCAACATTTTGCTCCCGAGCCTCTTCAAGTTTGGCCTTTAGGTCATTTTTCTCAAACAGACCGTCAGTAGAGACACCTCGCAACGTGAGTTCCTTTGAAGTGCAAAGGGGGGTGTCAGTTTTCAGTGGCATCCTTGGATCACCCCCCTCCTTCACCCCTCACCTTTTTCATATCTTTTGCTTTCATTTCATTCAACGACAATGCCTTCAATGAGTCAAGCTCGATGCTTTTACCCATTGCTGCTTCCGCCCAGTCGTCTGCTGATCCAAAGATCCGAGATTGCCTCACTGACCAAAACCCCCGACTCGGTGGGGGCTTGACAATGGTGGTGGAAGCAAATGACGCTGAGTTTCGACGACACATAGTTGGATTGAAAGCCGTAATAGGCACTAGGAACAAAAATATCGTTGCGAATCTCATGCCTTACAAAAAAGAAATTTGTTGAAAGTCACAGGGCCCAGATGAGTTCGGCCAGGAGACCTGGGGCTGGAACAAGTTAGGGCTAATAAACTGCTTTTGTTATAGGGTTTGTCGCGCGCTTTTAATCCACTCACGTGCTATATAGACGTAATTTATACCCTCTACGGTCTTTTAAATTAATTAATTTGTCTTCTGGAGATACATTCTGCCATCCTCATCGCTATATTTCCTCGATTTGAGGCCATGATTACTCGTCTCCTCTGCGTCTAAAAGTACGTTTTCTGCCAATGAGCCTGCTACGCGGTATATAGGGAGGCTCGATCCTTAATGAATCTCAGTGAAACGTCTCCCATCCCACTGAAGCGGCGTGGGGAGGGGGGGGAGGAGGGGGGAGTTGTTCTATTTGGCAGGAACATGGTCATGACAGCAGAAGGATAGTTCGTGGGCTCCGTGGTGGTATGGGGGTGGGGTGTGACGAGATTTGGGACAGGAATACTTTCAATTTGGATGGGGTTGGTATGTGAGGAGTTACAGCATGGGGAAAAGTGGGAGGGAGAGGAAATGATTGCGACGGAGATGTTAAGGGAGGGGAAAGGGGAACATTCATGCGGTATGTTTATAGCCGTAACAATGCTATGAAAAGTGAACTTCATGTTGAAAAGTGCGTTTACTTGATTAACCCCAATTATAGAAGGGGGCTGATAATCTGGTCCAGGTGAAGAAATGATACTGGCAACGATCACGTTCAACCCTTTGTATGTCTCTGAAGGAAGTCCGACTAATTCGCCGTTTTCGCGGCAAAGGGTTTCAAAGGATTTCCAAGATCTAAAGTTTCGGAAGAAAGGGGGGGGTGAGGTGTCCTTTTTGAAACTTGTGGACCACTACAATGAGATTCATAAAAGAAACCACCGGGAACGGTCGATTCCCGGAGTGCACCGACGTGGATCCCAGAAATAGTAGCCTGATTAAGTCAAACAAGGGCCTCCAAAAGAGCCACTTTCGCCCATTTTTGGCACTTCTATGGTCACTCACTTCTCATCCTGGTCGTTTGGGACATATTCAAGGTGCTCACGACTCCTAGAAATACTACTACGCCTACGTTTTGACATAGTTATCGCTTAAATCGCTAAAACCAGTTTTCAGATTTTACAACCAAATTGTCTTTCACCATGTCCCCTAGCCCGAAAAGTGCGGCCCTAGTGCGATCGCGTTTGTTGTACTAACCCAGAACCCTAGACCCCCCCTGCCCGGCCTTCTCGATGACGTTGTGCATGAGGGGGGTGAGATTCTCAAAAGACTTTATTTGGTCTGTTACTGTGTCGAGCTCGTGATTATTTGCGAAAGCTGGCGAGACCCTATCAACCGAGCCGGAGCCGTTGCTGCGATGAGCGCACAGCGAAATGGGTTAAGAAATAGGGTAAATTACCAAGGCGATGAGAAAAAAAGGGAGGCGCATCTTGAAGAGAGATACGGCTACGTGCACCTTCCTTCGCCATCGTTAAACTCTGTTAACACGTCGCTTCGCTTTGCTCCTCGCTTCACCTTACCTGGCATCGTCAAGCATGCTATCAAGGTACGAGACGCTATCTATTCTGCTCCGACTGTTGTCTGTCCCCGCCCCTGTAACTGAGCAGCTGCGCTTACTGAGCTGCTGCGAGATGTCTAGCCCCCTGCCCTTCGCCAAGCATCCCCCCCTCTGCTGTCTCCCACTGACTCGGTGGGGCGTAGTATATCTTCTTCTTCTTGCGTTTCCTTCTCGATTTCTTCTTTTCCTTCTTCCCGTTGCTCTCCTCATCGGCCTTTATTCCAGCTATCTCCAGAAAGGAGGACGTCCCAAAGCTGGTGATGTTATCAATCACGCTGCTTGACCTTCGCAGCGCCTTGACCCGGCTCCCTTCCTCTAAGTTTGACGAACCACCTCTCTGTAACCTCGAGTTGATTGCAGAGGAGGCCATATCTGACCCCTGATATCCCACGCTTCTCTCGTGCTCAATTCCCCTGAGTTTTGTTCAGTGAGGGGCAAATGTGTCAATATGCGACCGCAGCTCCTCACTGGGCACCGGAGCAGACGAGAACATCAGCTCGCGTCTTTGTCTGCAGCACACTATCAGATCCAGAAAAAACACTGGTAAGTTTCCAAAATGGTCGTTCGCTGACAATCTGTGTCTCAAAAATCTTGGCATTTCTTCCCCTCCTTTCTCTCTTTAAGGAAATTCTTCTTCAGCATCCGCAACCCCCAAACTAACTCTTGCCTGAACTTCGTCTTGACCTTCGTCTCAAAACTTGGTTAATCGACTCTATCGCTCCTTGATCTTTCCTGATTGCGTCGTCGCGACGTTGCCGTCCTTCAGCGTTGCTTCTCGCCTGCATATTCTCGCAGTGCTATTCTCTATAAGCACTATCATGTCAAGATGCCCGTGTTTTTGATAATGATTATTTAGGACTTCCGCCGGTCAAGGGGCTCTCTCAGAATCTACTCAAGGGCCGCGCCTTTTCCAGATCGTCGACGAGTCGGAAGCAAGGTTATCGCAACCAAAACCATACAATGTCATGACCATGTCTACGTATTGCTTT
>BRYA01000179.1:7066-35451 GCA_030267965.1 Triparma columacea | reverse complement strand
CAAATCCAACGGAGCTGGGCTACCCCAGTTTCCTCAAACTGAGGACAACAGCAGCTACAACGGCTTTCCATCGCTGAAGCCGTCCCTTTCCTCATCGACGTCACCCCTTTCCTCATCGACGTCCCCCCCCATCTCAACGAACAGTGGTCCCATGGACCAAGAGGCTGCCAATCTCCCCCTTTCAACTTCCAAGAGGCCCGCCCCCTCGTTCGACACCTCCTCGTCCGACGCCTCCTCGTCCGACGCCTCCTCGTCCGACGCCTCCTCGTCCGAGAAGAACGACGCGAAGAAGGCGAAGATAGGAGCCAGCATTTACGATGAGGAGGCTAAGAAGCTGATTAGGGAACTCAAGGTATCCTTCAAGAAGGACGAATCCAACAAAATCTTCAAGAGTGATGAGGCGGAATTCGCGATAGATGCCATGGTCAGTTGTTTCGACCTTAAGGGTCTCCGTTTACTTCATCGAATGATTGATGAAGGTATAGAAGTCATCAAAGACAAAGACAACAGACGCACATTAGGGTTCACGGGTGACCGCACGTTGATAGGTCCACAGATGTACGTCAAGACCATTGACGTACAGTTCACAAACGACAAACCCCATACAGGAAGCACCCTAGCTTTGGGGAAATACCGCAAAATCCGTGAACTTAAGCCAGCTGTCGTAGGTTATGTTGGGAAAATCGTCTCTCCCACCAAGAGAGGGCAAGAAAGAGACGACGAACACGCGGACAACAATGGGAAGAGTGGGGCGCCGCTATTAAGGATTTTTATGAAAGGTGCAACTGAGTGAGTCTTCTCCTTCTCCTGCTCCTGTTTGATTCAGCTCCTCAACCTTGCTCACTCCCCCTCCCCCTGTACACCCACCCCACCCATTTCGCAGTGTCAAAACTTATACATCTTTTACCCCCAAGTCCATCGTGGACGCGTACAACAAGCTCAAGATTGAGATCCCCTTCGCTACGTTCTTGTGCTACTTCGAGGGCTTTTATATGTCCCTCCTGGGGACAACTACCAGAGACAAGGGGGCCAACCTGAGGGGAATCACGGGGAAAGACAACGTTAGTACCACTAGGGCGTTGCGGGAGTGCATGACGGAATATGGAATGAACACCCAGACCGACGTCGAGGAGACGGTGGCGGAGGCGTACGAACGGGGTAAACGCGCACCAGCACGCGAAGTCTTCTCTGGCGACGTGTACTTCGAGGCGCTTGTCGATGGGTTTGTCGAACAGAGCGGTGTTTCCACAGGCAATTCTCCGACTGCGGGGGAAGTCCTCTCCCACGTCTGTTCGTACGCCAACAGCTGTAGACAAGTCAGCCGCGATCTCAAGCTACGTAGGGTCCAGGAGCTGCAAGTAGCCAGAGACAAGGTCGTCGAGTGCGAGAAAGCGGTCGAGTGCCTGAAAGCGGAAATAGAGGAGGAGCTACACCAGCATGGACAGGGTGTGTTGTTGGACGACAAGGACACTCATTCCGTCTTGCAGCAAGAGCTACACCTGGAGGAGAAGGAGCTGGTCCTTCGCAAAAACCACCTTAACGAATGTTTGGATAAGAGGGGGAAGAAACAGACGAAGGATGAGAGGAAGGTGAGCTAGGAGATGTGAAATGGGAGGGGGCTAACATTACCGTAAACATATTCGTATAATACTTCCAGGCATTAACAACACTAACCCCCCCCCCACCCCCAACCCCCCAAACTTCAACAGGCGAGAAAGAAGGAGCACGACAAGAAGCCGGAGGTCCAGGTGAGCTAGGAGATGTGAAATTTGAGGGGGCTAACATTGCCATAAACATATTCGTATAATACTTCTTGGAGTTCGCAACACTAACCCCCCCCCCACCCCCCATCACCCATCCCCCAAACTTCAACAGGCGAAGCAGAAGGTGTTAATGCAGCAAAGGAAGGACGACGGAAGGCATGCGGTGAGTAAGGAGGGAGGAAAGCGAGGACAATGGACAATTCTCGAGCCATTATAATGCACGTTGCTGTCACGATACTCGAACTCTCTCTATCGTACATGCTTGCTAGCATTATCAAGCTAACTCACCGCCCCAAAAAACTTCCCCAGATAACTAAGGCAAAGGATCTAGCCAAGCAGAAAATAGTTAGAAAGGCTGTTAAGACGATGCGTAAAGCGAACCCAGAGGAGAGGAAAATCGACGTTCTGCAGTTATGTTTCAAGAGCACAGTGATGGAGCTGGTGGAGGCAAATCAGGAAACATTCAAGATCACTGTGATGAAGCTGGTGGAGGAAATGGGGCTAGCCAATGAGGATCTGGATCTGGAGCTGAATGGCACATTTTCAGAAGTCAAGACCAGAAGCAAGACATTTGCATTTGGGACGAAGCTCACATGCAACATCGAGAAGCTGCCGCCTACTTCTCGGAAGGTTGTCGTCGCTGCCGCTAAGCCTCCTGTTCTCGTGACCCTTTCTCCCCTCTAATATTTTTGAGGTGAAGGGACCGGGGGGGGGGGGGTGGGGGGGGTGGGTTAAGGAGAAGGGACGATACACAGTTAGGATATGAAAAGAGTATTGTATTTTATTTCGAATAGTACCAAGATTCCTGGGCATCTGAAGGACATTTTAGCTTTTTGAAACTAAATATCATCTCGTAGTGAATGGAAATTTTCCAACCCACCACCACCATAATGGACGACGGTACAGTCTCATCAACTGTCTCTTCGACGGACATGCTGGACGACTACATTTCTGATAACCTGACCCTCCCGACTCCAACTCCAGGGCTAGATCAAGTCCTGCGGTTCTCCACTCAAAAGGCTGAAGGAGGGAACGGCCAGCAAGTAACAGGGGGACGTATGTGGTGGTTTGGGAGGGAGTCAGGCAAGGACCAAGGTTGAAGAAGTGGATTTCCAGCTTCTCTAGTATTGCGTCGATTTTATTAACTTGTGCGAGCGTAGTTTCAGGGGTGCTGAGATCAAGGTACAATGT
Organism: Triparma columacea; assembly: GCA_030267965.1. NCBI lineage: Eukaryota > Bolidophyceae > Parmales > Triparmaceae > Triparma > Triparma columacea. The sequence goes on along the minus strand of BRYA01000179.1, from coordinate 32,497 downwards.
GAAGGTGTTGGTGGCGATTCTGTGGAGTGGAGTTGGAGAGGTTTGGGGTGGTGGGTGAGTTCGTGTTGTTCTCTCCTCGAACGTGTTGACCTCTTGAAAACCTCTCAACGACCTCTTGACAACCTCTCGATGACCTCTCAACGTTGGGGCTTGATTCGATACAAACGCATTTTATATCGCATTGTACAGTACCCCCGCACCCAATAACATAAACCTTAAACAAGAATGCAGATAGTAAAGACCACATTAACGTACTTCCCTCTCTGGGCAAGAGGTAAGACGAAAGCTTCATGAGAGGAGGGAGGGAAGTTTACCTACTCCATATTCGGTCGTCGCTTCGCTATTACCTGTAGGACCCGGCCCTGCGATTGCCCTCTCTCACTCTAAACTGCCATGGGAGAGTAAGCTTCCGAATGACTGGGAAAAAGTGAAGCCAATGACGGACTTTGGGAAGCTTCCTGTGCTCACGATTATGGCAAACCTGTTGTTGTGGGGCATGCCCCACACCTTCCATCCTTCCCGCATCGTCCTCCTTCTCCTTCTCGTTGTTCATCTTGCCTACCCCTCACCCCCTCCTATTCCTACCAATCTATTTCAGTTTCATCAATCTCCAACCCTCACTCACCCTCCTCGTCTCCAACCTCTAACCTCCTTCCCCCCCCCTTCAAATTGCACTGCAATAACATACACACATGCCGACATAGACGTATCTTACTTCCTTCTGTACGCAAATTACCTCTCCTACCTTCTCCCCAACTGTACATTCCTCATCCAATCAACCCCAAGGTAAGCCCTTCCCATTTACTACATTGATGTCGCCCCTCTACATCCTCCCTCCCCTTCTTCCCCATTCTAACCCCCCCATCCTCGCCTCCCAGTTTGACCTCTCTTACCGATCTTTACTACCCCCCTCCCCCAACTCTTCTAATATCCGCCCATCATTCCAACCCTCGTTTCCCTCTCCCTCTCTACGTTTCCACCTACATATCCCTCCACTCCACCCCCCCCTCCCTCCTCCACCTCAACCACGAGTTAACCCCCCTTGCCCGTGACCACTACGACCCCCCGGAACTCCTCGAAACTTACTCCTTATTCGAATCAGCATTCAGGAACTACCCAACCCCAGACCTCTGTCTCTCCCCCTCCGTTACCTGCCTCCCACTTGGTATCGCAAACTCCATACCACGCCTACCACACTCCTACCTGACTACCGAAGTGGTCACAACACTCCCCTCCTCTTCATCTGGACAGGCTGGAAAGTTGTATTTATGTACGTTCTTAGGTAACATACAATCCCCAACCTCACGTCTCACTCTTCCAACCACCATGTCTTCCTGCATAATAACACAATCCACGAACCTATCAGGTACAGGGTTACCTGACCGTAATTACGTAGAAGTTTTGGGAACGAGTAAATTCTGTATTTGCCCGGGAGGGAATAATTGGGAGACTTTTAGGATATACGAATCACTCGACCTTGGATGCGTGCCTGTTGTTTCGTCTGGAGAGGTTGGGTATAAAGCTTGGTATGATATGATGGGGGTTGTGCTTGAGGGTGTTGAGGGGATAAGTATCGGAGATGGTTTTCTTGTATGTGACAAGTGGGGTGAGGAATGTATCAAGAGAATGTCAGACATGTCCTCCATGGAGTACGAGGCACTTCGGATGGGGGGAGGTAGGATCTGGGATGCTGTAAGGGAGTATAGTCGTAGGGTTATTATGGAGGGTATGGGTCTACATGACGTTGCGTAGTTGTTGAAGATTTGTTGTTCCAATTTACTGTGTTGCTGTGTGTGATTTTATTACAAACCGCCCCCCCCCCCCCGTCCCCCATACCCCTAGCTTAGGCTCTCCAAAACTTCCCTCTTTTTCTTTTCCCTCAAGCATTTCTGTATCAGGTCCTGGCTAGGCATTTCAACCTTCGCGACCATGCCTCCGAATAGTTCCTCCTCTTCCTCCCCTCCCTCCTTCTCGAATTCCCAAACCACCGTGTCCTCCCCGTACATTTTCCTCCTCTTCCCTTCAACTTCCCCCCACCTTTCCTCTTCCTCTCTTCTTTCCTCTTCCTCCAGCACCCCGTCCTCCTCATCCCCGATACCAAAGTACCCACCGTCAACGATCTTTTTAACGTCCCTCCCCCTCTTCATAATAACGCTAGCCTTCTTCTGGAACATCTCTTTAACCCCAGGTAACTCCTTAGCCATACCGAAGTACCTATACCCTTTACTACCAACGCTCATACCCCCTTCATCCCCTTCTGCGGAGCGGGCAGCCTGGGCCTCTAAACGGTTCCAGTCGGGACCACCGAGATCCTTTACGCGACGGTTCCAGTGGTATTTCTCCCTCATAAGTTTGTTGATTTTATCGTTAAGGTCTCTAACCAGATGTTCCGCCATTCCCTTGTTTTGAATTTCGCTTACCCCTCTACTAATTTCCCCGACAATCTGTTTCCTCCAGAACTCGGCGTCTGATAAGGTGGAACAGAGGGAGGAGAGGTAAGGGCGACGGCCGGAACGATCGGTGTGACCGGGGGCTTGGGAGGCGTCGTGCTCGGACTTCATTGAGGTCCACTTGTTTAACATCGCCATCGCTTTCTCCTCGGGACGAGCCATGGCTTTTCTAGCAGGTGGGGTAAGGGGGGGGGGAGAGGAGGACCTGGGGGGGGGAGGGGCGGGCGAGAGTGGGATTAATATTGTGAGTTCCGGCTTGTGCGTTGAATGAATGTGGTCTGGTCTCAAGTCTTGTCATTAACCTTTGGAATCAGTTGATATGAATGTTTCGTGCATTGAACCCCTCCCCCCGTTTAACATTCTCCCCTCCTTCCCCCCCCCATCCGATCTCATCGTACGAAGGCGATCTCATCGGTTCGGGGGTAATACGGAGGGTTGATTGTTTGGGTTGGTGAGGCACAGATCAAACAAGAGGTGTCAGATATTCATTGCTTCTTCATATTCCAGGTTTATATTGACAAGTTGTGTGGAGCAATACAACACAGTGGTAGAGGTAAGTGTTGGTGTGGCGTAGTAATAGGGTGATTTGGCGCTATTTTGCATATATTTGAAGCTCCTCATTTGACGGGTCTGTGATGGGTTGTGCCTTTTTATTCCTTATATTGATATCACACGATGTACTATTGTGTTTGTGCGCATCAGAATACTATATTGTCAGTGTGAATGTATTATAATGATCATACCTTTAAATTTCAAGGAGTTTGTAAATCTGCTGAATTGGTGGAAGAAGTAGGAAATAATCATCCAAGTGTGGAACAATCTTTACTAAGCGTAGTGTTGGAATACGAAATATAGCACTCACGAATAAAGGCTGCGGGTGGCCCTACAATTATTCCGGACCGCTGCTTGACGCTACTTCACGCTACTTCATGCTTTTTGACGCTTCTCTTGCAAATTTAAAATGTTTACGATGTATTTGGGTCCTAAATACTTTGTTGACGCGTCCTCAGTACACTATTTGTATAACCGCGAAATAAAAATACATTTGGAAGTCGTCATATTCTTATTATTTACTCATAAAGGCTTCAAGTCTCCCCTCTCCATCCTTGTCCTCTCTCCCCACTCATTTTCTTTCTCAATCCACACAACTTTTGAATAACGATATAAAAGGTTAGTAAAACATGATCATTGGGATAAATGGAGATATAGTACCCCAAAACGCACACTTTCAGGGGATAAATACGCCTTACTGCTTTTTTGGAATGAAGGGCCAGCCACTCGAGATATTTTATCCAACAATTTCTATTCAATTAAACAACATTCCGACGATTCTATCCACTCATTACTAATACACACGCCCTCCCTCCCCTACCCACAACATAACACAGCAAAAAAAACAAAGAGAATCCCCCAAATCCCCATCATGCCTTCCTCCTCCTCCTCCACGAAACCAGGTACAAAGCCAAAGGTAAACCCCTTCTCCGTCCGTCCCAACAAGAAGCCAAAGTTCACCGTAGTAAACCGTCGTATAAAAGGCGGTACCCGTAAAGTCCGTGATCGTGATTCAGAGCGTGCTCCATTATCCAAAGAGTGGTCATCCCGTCACAAGGTTGGTTCGTTCATTGATAGAAGGTTCGGTGAGGGGGTGGCGGGGGTTAGTAGAGATGAAGTTATGATGGCGAGATTCGCGAAGGAGAGGGTTAAAAGAAGCAAGAAAGACCGGTATAACTTGACGTCAAAATCAGAGGAAGATACTATCACACACAAGGGTAAGGTCGTAGGTGAGGATTACAAGGACGACGGTGAGCTTTTTCAAGACAGCGACGACGAGGGTGTAGGACTTGATAAGGCTGATACTGAGATGCACTTTGGGGGCGGGAGGTTGAACAGGGAGGACCCTTATGGTATGTATGGAGGGGGGGGAAGGACTTTGAAGGATATATATGGGAGTAATGAAAGGAGGGATGGACTTGATGACGTTATTAAAATGAGCAAGATTAGGAAAATGGAGAGGCAGAGAGAGAAGGAGGAGCAGGTTGAAGTTTTTGAGGGTGTTGATGAGGCTTTTGGGGAACTCAGGGGACTCCTGGGATTCAGGGACAAATCTGCGGACAGGGACAAGGAGAGGGAGAGGAAGAAGAGGGTTAGGGAGGGTGAGGAGGAGGGTGAGGAGGACGACGACTACGAGCAGATGGCTCGTATGTTCGCGTTCGAGAAGAAGGGGAAGGCGGAGGATAGGACCAAGACCAAGGAGGAAATCGCGAAGGAGAAGGAGGAGAAACTTAAGGAGATGGAGGAAAGGAGGATCAAGAGGATGAACGGGGACTTCGAGGACGACGACCTGAGCGACGTTGAGGTTGGAAAGGGAGGGGACGAACTGGGGGATGAGGAGGGGAAGAAGAAGGGGGTACAGATGAGGTTCACGGCTGACGGGATCAAGTACTTTGACGAGGACGGGAAGGAGGTTGAGCAAAACGAGGGGGGGGGAGAGGGGGAGGAGGCCGAGAGCGAGGACGAGGAGAAAGACGAAGAGGGGCACGTGGAGGGAAGGATAAAGGAAGGGACGAAAGTCGAAGCTAATTATAGAGTCAAGGAACAGTTCCAGAACAAGTCGGCGTGGTACGAGGGGGTCGTAGCTAAGGTTAACAAGGACGGAACCTATGACGTCCAGTACGAGGATGGAGACTTTGAGGAAGGAGTGGAGGAGGAGAACATTAAGGTTTTCGGGGGTGGGAAGAAGAAGGTGGAGGAGGAGAAAGAGGAGGATGAGGAGGAGGAGGAAGAGGAGGATGGTTCGGGGAGGGAGAGGAGGGTCCAGAGGATGAAGAAGCAGGAGGCTCGTCGGAAGGCGATGTCCGACATGCCTTACACCTTCACCTCCCCCCCTACGACATCGGAAGCGCTAGATGATCTAATCGCTGAGCACTGCGGGGACGGGAAGGACGTTAACGAACTGATAAGGAGGGTACACGAGAGCAACAGCGTGCTGGTTAACAAGGAGAGAAGGACCGTCATGCAGAACTTCTTCGACGTACTCGTAAGGAGATACGTGGCGATGGGGGACAGGATTGTGAAGGAGGGGGGGGGAGGGAAGATTATGAGGGGGAGGCAAATGAGGGGGCTAAGGAAAACCCTCGTCAACATGGCGAGAGAACACCCGGAGACGGCGGAGAGGATGTACGGTCGTAAGCTGGGTCTCGTGTACAGGACGCTTGAGAAGAAGTGGGGTGACAGGGAGATCAAGGTAAAGGGTGACGGGACCATAGTGGGGGGGGGGGAGTGGGAGCCGTGGGCGAGCTGGGGGACGATCCTGTGGATCAAGACTGTGGAGAACGTCTTTGAAGTCACGGACGCGACACACGGGATCGTCGGGAAGGCACAGGTCGTCATGGGGGAGATGCTAACGAGGACTGTCGTGTTGAAGGGGTGGGACCTCGTCAAGGGGAGCGTGGTGGCGGGGAACATGTGGGCGTTTGCGGAGGAGGCGAAGAGGGTGGTGCCGGAAGTTGCGGGGTGGACCAACAGCGTGATTAGGATTTTCGGGGGGGAGGAGAACGGGAACGAGTTCGAGGTCGGGGGCATTGCGGATGCAGCGAGGGGGGGGTGGCTGGGGGGAGGGGTGGAGAAGGGAATGAAGGAAGGGAACTTCAAGAGGCTTGTGCTGAAGGAGGAGGGGAAGAAGAGGCAGGGGGAGATCGAGGGGGGGGCGCTATACATCTGCCTGGACCTGGTGGAGCGGATGGTGGAGGTTCACGGGGAGGACAGGTACGAGGTCGTGAAGTGCTTCGAGAAGACCGTCCCGGCGCTGCTCTCAATTGTGGGGAAAGGGAAGGGAAAGAGCAAGGAGCTAAAGGAGAGGCTTGAGCGACTCGTGGTGAAGCTCGACAACTTCAAGAACATGGAGAGGGAACCGATGAAGCTCATCGTGGGCAAGACGGCACTGGAGAAACAGGTCGTTAGCCAGACACCCAGGATCGACGAGGACAAAAAGTACAAGCACAGCAAGGACAAGGGCAAGGAGAAGAACAAGGCAATCAGGGACAAGATGGTCCGGCAGTTCAAGAGGGAGAAGAAGGCCGCCAAGAGGGAGCTCCGGGTGGACGGGGAGTTCATCGAGAGGAAGAGGAGGGAGGAGAGTGGGTCGGCCAGGGAGGAGGCCAAGGCGAAGAGGCACAAGAACTTCGCGTGGATGGAGGGAGAGCAGGCGACAATCAACCAGCAGGTCAGGCAGGGGGGAGGACTAATGAAAGGGGGAGGGACGGGGGCGGGGAAGAGAGCCAAGGCGAGGGGGATGCTGGGCATTAAAAAGGGAGGGAATAAGAAGTAGTGAGATTGTTGAGGTGCGAATGGAAAGGCTTCGTTTATGCAGTCAACTTCCCGCCGGTCTCTTTCGTCACTTTACCATCACCTCCGACGACTTGCCCTCCTCATGCTGATCCTGGCATGAAAAACCCCCAACTCTGCCCCAAACTGCCTCTTCTGCCTTCTGATCAACACCAAAAAATTTGCCTTCCAAATCAACCCCAAAACTCTTTCTTGCGGCACAATTTTCGATTTCTCTTTCTCATTTTGTACCAATCTAGCTAATCACTTGTAACATTCATTTAGCTTGTGCATCTTTCATCCACAAGAACCCTTTCCCTCCACTTTCGACTCCATCGCCCCTTGAAAAGTAACAAATTATGAAGCTCCCAGAGATCACAATCACTGCGATACTTTTGGCATTAACGACACTCATATTGCACTCCACGGCCCTCACGAGAGAACTTCGAAATCCAACCGTTCATCCACCCTCTCATGGCTTGTCGACATCTGTGTGGGACTTGAATGAGAAGGGAAATGAGAGACAGGGGGGAAAGGGGAAGAAGGGGAAAACGGGGAAAATGGGGAAAGCGGGGAAGGCGGGGAAGGCGGGGAAGGCGGGGAAGGCGGGGAAGGCGGGGAAGGCGGGGAAGGCGGGGAAGGCGGGGAAGGCTGCGAAAGCAGCGAAGGCAGCGAAGGCAGCGAAGAGGGGGAAGAAGGGGAAGGGGACTGCATCACCAACTCGAAGCCCACAAGCAAGTCCCACTATGAGCCCCATTGAGAGTCCCACTGCAACGCCCACATCTCCCCCCACCTCATCTCCCACTAGTCCAAGTCCCACATCTCCACCTACATCAATCCCCACTTTGCCCACTACATTAACGCCAACGCCTTCGCCGACGCCGAGCCTGACGGCTGCCCCTACTCCTTCGCCGACGCCAAGCCCAACAGATGCACCTACGCCTTCGCCGACGCCGAGCCTGACGGCTGCCCCTACTCCTTCGCCGACGCCAAGCCCAACAGATGCACCTACGCCTTCGCCGACGCCGAGCCTGACGGCTGCCCCTACTCCTTCACCGACGCCAAGCCCAACAGATGCACCTACGCCTTCGCCGACGCCGAGCCCGACGGCTGCCCCTACTCCTTCGCCGACGCCGAGCTCGACGGCTGCACCTACTCCTTCGCCGACGCCGAGCCTGACGGCTGCCCCTACTCCTTCGCCGACGCCGAGCCCGACGGCTGCCCCTACTCCTTCGCCGACGCCGAGCCTGACGGCTGCCCCTACTCCTTCGCCGACGCCGAGCCTGACGGCTGCCCCTACTCCTTCGCCGACGCCGAGCCCGACAGATGCACCTACTCCTTCGCCGAAGCCGAGCCCGACGGCTGCCCCTACTCCTTCGCCGACGCCGAGCTCGACGGCTGCACCTACTCCTTCGCCGACGCCGAGCCCGACAGATGCACCTACGCCTTCGCCGACGCCGAGCCCGACGGCTGCCCCTACTCCTTTGCCGACGCCGAGCCCGACGGCTGCACCTACTCCTTCGCCGACGCCGAGCCCGACGGCTGCCCCTACTCCTTCGCCGACGCCGAGCCCGACAGATGCACCTACGTCTACCCCCACCTCATCTCCCACACCAATCCCTAGTCCTATGGCATCGCCTACGCCATCGCCTACTGCTAGTCCTACGCCATCGCCTACGCCATCGCCTACTGCTAGTCCTACGGCATCGCCTACTGCATCGCTTACTGCTAGTCCTACGGCATCGCCTACGCCATCGCCTACTGCTAGTCCTACGCCATCGCCTACTGCTAGTTCTACACCCGATATATGTTACTACCTCCCAAAAAATGAATGCACCAACTCCTCCTCATGCGTTTGGCCATGTGTTGCATTATCCTCCTCTTCCGTTCACTGTGAGGTCCTCTGTTACTCTCAACCCTTGTTACTTTGTCAAGCATACTCACACTGCATGTGGTCCACATTTGGCGCGGGGACCGACGACGGTACCGGAGGTCACTGCGATGAGTCATGCGACGCGATATGCGAGCAGGGATCGTGTGGCGCAACAGGCGGGAGGTGCGAGTGGGTGGGCGAAGAGTGCAAGGAGGATTCCGCCAAAACGTGCTACCAAGAGGCTACCGAGGATGTGTGCGAGGAGGGGGACAAAGGGTGCTTCTGGTTATGCGGAGTAGGAGAGGGAGGGGGACACTGTGAGGCTCCGTGCGAGGAGTACAGTTCGGTGTATACTTGCACGAGCAGCAGAGGTTGCGAGTGGAGGGGGGTGGGTGGGTGTAAGAGGGAGTGCGGGAGCTACTGCGGAGCGGAGAAGTGCCTTCGAGGGGGCCCGGGGATATGCAAGTGGGAGGGGGGGAAGTGCACGGAGATTTAAGGCGGATTATCATTAACCCGGACATGAACATGAAGGTGAAGGTGGCCTCAGATACATAATGAAAAAGTCCGCGTTCGTATTAAATGTGTGAGGATCGTCAGGAGCGCGACATTAGCTAATGGGATAAGTACATCGAATTCTGAAAAATTGCTTGTAGCCGCCGCATTAGTTTCGTTCACTTCTTCTTACCCCTACCATTCTTGCCCTTCTTCCCCTTCTTGCCATTCTTCCCCGTTGCACCTGCTCCCTCCGCTACTCCCACCACCGTTGCTCCCGCCGCCGCTCCCTTCCCTGTCTTGTGCCTCCCCTTGACCATCGCTTCACTTTCCCCCCTTTCGTTCAGCGGTCCCGTGCATTGCACCTTGTGCTCCCTCCAGTGCTTGACCTGGCAATCCCTCGAGCAGTAGGCGACGTTGCGACAGGGACACATGTGGAGCTTGTCGCGTGACTTGGCAGTAAGAGCCTCGCAAACCTCGCAGCAGAAGGGACGGCCTTGAAGGTAATGTTTGGTGATGTTGGTGATTGTAGGATCGTGATAGGAAGGAGGGACTAAATTGAATTTGTCTCGAACTACGTCAGAATCTGGCTTTCCGAGATGAAGAAATGTTGCGAACATCTTTATTGCGACATCTCTACTAAGGCTAGGGTGTAATCCTTTGCACGCGTTGAGGCATATATCTAACACAGTATCCACGTCGTTGGTGGTTGGAATAGCACCGCGCGTGAGAAACAGCCTGCATATGTCGTGCGCTCCATAATCCATAGTAAAAGTAAGTGGTGAAGCAACGAATCCAGTATTGTCAACCACTGTCTTGTTCACATTTGCTCCATGATCGAGAAGTGCTATGGCCTTATCAATGTGTCCCACAGTAGCATGACAAGCAACAAGCATCAAAAGGTTGGGGTAAAAGTTTTCCACCACCCCTTCGACTCGTAGGTTCATATTAGGGTCAAGTCCATGTTCTAAGAGCAATCTCAAGATCGTTGAATTGTCACTATCCTTCATTGATCTATCTGCGGCCATATACATGGCTTCCTTGTTGTTGAAGCCGGCCTCTAAGGTTAGCTTGACCATCTCAACATTACCGCGAAGAGAGGCGATTGAGAGGACTGAATATACCATCAATCCCTTATCAACATGCTTTGTATAAACGCCTAACAAAACCTCAGGACCATGTTCCTTGGCATACCCCTTGATAAGATCCCAGTCTTGGTCACGAGCCCATTCCAAGCATAGCTGCTGACTGTCTGTCAAATCGTCCATACTAGATACTGCCACATTTGTGGTCTCTGATGAATTGTGTGACGATCGTACCTCTGATTGTGATGCCATTTTTGAGCGAACCTATCCCCGAATGTAAGTTTATAATGGCAAATTACGATATGAAAGTGATCAACAAAGCCTTCAAGCTACTCCACTTAGGCAGAAATGTCGTGTAGGTGCTAATATTGGAGTCCAACCAAAACTGCCACCAACCCCAAAATCTGTGCTCTGGTCCATTTGACTCTGAGAAAGGGGGACAAAATTAAAGTCGGAGAAATATGGAAATGTTCATTCTCACGCTAATCGCATATCTACATTCGCAATCAATGCCCTCCCCTGTACTAAAAAGAATGTCTAGGTTTGAACTGTAATTGCTAAATGTTTTGTTTTCGAATGGTTGAAAAACCCTTAATTCTCATACATCAAATACCTCAAAGGTCCCTTCCGTCTCCTCCCCTTCCTCCAAAAAAGGTGTTCTCCCGACGCCTTCAGCTATCCCTTTCCGCTCCTTCAATATGTACAAGTTCCGTTCTCCCAGTTCGGATATTTTTATCCTTTCCCCACCTCCACATGTACCCCGCAGTTCCCGCGATACCCGTGGTTCCCATTATCCATATTTTACCTCTAACACTACCATCCCCCCCCACCCAAGCAAACGCAAGGATACCTGATAGTAATGTCTCAAGTATAACATAAATTAAGTGTAAATCCCCATCGGGTGTACGTATAATACACTCTAAACCAACGACGGCAAAAAGGGCACGACAGGGTGCGGAGGTTAAGGGAGGTAGGAGGAGGGTTAATCCGAGGAAACCTGTTGTTAGATTCGTTAAGGAAGGGGTTTGGGGGGGAGAAGATTTCAAAATGTCAACCTCTGAGGAGGAGGTGGAGGATTGAGGGCGGTGGGATGGTGGATTCTGCGCCTTCCCTGGGCTCGTAGTAAGCACGTGTAGGGACCATAGGATAACGAGTAGATTCGACACCGTGTCCTGGCTGTATGTCTCTGCTAAGGAACCTAGTAGGGGTGTCAGGGACGTCAGGGCTAGACAGTAGGGGATTAAGAGGTAGGGAGAGGTGGGGGTTGGGAGGAGATGGAGGAGAGGGAGGAGAGGGAGGAGGAAGGTAGGGTGGAGGGGAAGGGGGGTAGAGAGGTAGGTGTGGAGGGTTAGGAGAGAGAAGAGACGATTTAGCTTTAGTTGCCAGGGGGAGAGAGAGAGGTAGAGGGATTTGAAGGACTTGGGTTGGAGGGTGAGAGGGGGAGTAGAGAGGAGACGGGTGACGAGTGATTTTGACCGGTTGGTGGATTGGTGGGATTGGTTCGAGGGTGGCATTTTAGCAGTGTGTGTGTGTTGTAGTGGGTGGTCTGTAGCTGTGTGTAGCGATTTGTGGCAGAGTGTAGTGATCGTTAACGATTTTAAATCTATTTACAACAATTTTCACAGTCGCAGGAGGGGTGCGGAAGGGTTTTAGGGGGGGTGTAGGAGAGGTCGGGTGGAGGGAGGATGTGAATTAACGCAATGGGAGTTGAATATTCCAATTATGGTGACTTTATCGTATACATAATTCAATTATGTTCCGCGTTACAGCGTTTTTTAGTTATGTAAACGTATATTGAGGATTTTTAAAGGCAATTTATTTAGCTTGGCAAAATTCACCCAAGGGGACCATCGTCGTCGTTCGCGCGGGAACGCCCGGAACCGCGAACCTACGGAGGAGAGATGGGCTACGGGGGTTCGTCGAACTTCCCCCACTCGAACGACTACGTGCTAATGATTTACGCTCCCACTTCCTGCTGCGGGACCTGCAGGGGCGGGGAGGCTGCGGCGAGGCGTGCGCCGTTTTTGGGTGCCTTGGAAGGGTTGTTGGACACGAGGACGGAATTGCGTTGTTTGTGTGGATATAGCTGGCAATAATAATATCTCGGATCTTCCCATCCGAATCCTTGCGATTCTAATTGTTCTCAGTTTTACCATCATGGTAAGTTGTTGCTATACGTTAATACGCGTTAATGATTGTGTTTATGTTGAATATGATTATGTGTGTACGATAATATGTTGTTATTGTATTATATTAACGTCATAATCTATCAAAATTGAAGGTTCTTTACAAATTAGACCATCGAAGCAGGAGTTGTTGTGTCTTTTATCTGCCCATTTGTGCGTATTCATGCATATTTGAGTGTATTTTTGTGCATATATGGGTATATTCATGCATATTAACGTTGACTTACACAAATTTACATCCAAACTAACTCAAAACACATCATGAAAACACACTTCACCCCCTCCCTTTCCCTTCCCTCAAACACACCCTCCTCAAAACCCACTAAAATAGAATGCTAACGCTCAGGCGTTCATACCAACACCATCTACCACCACCTCTACCACCACCTCTACCACAAACTCCTCAACAAACCATGGCAAAAAGGTGAAAGAACAAATAACTATACTGTATCACATTAAAACAACAACCACCACCACTACCAACCTAACTATTGCCCCCTCCCCACACACACCCACCCCCCCCCCCACAGACACGCTCAGGTCCCCGTAGACGCAAAAAAAAGCCCAGTAAAAAGAATCCCTCTCCAAACTCTCCCTCCAACCCACTCTCTCCCTCACTTTCCTCCCTCACCTCTCCTCCCCCCCTCCTACCTTCCTCCTCCTCCTCCTCACAACCCCCTTTACCACCAGCTCCACCTCCTCCCCTTGGATCACAAGGTAACCCAATAAAGATACCAGTAGGTCCAACCGTCCCTCCCCTCTCCGTCGGTCTCCGTACATATAGATACAACCCTAACCTAGCATCAAAGATAGAGCATTACGACGACGTGGCTAATAAAGGTGATAAGAAATGGGTGGAATGGCAATGGGAAAGGAAGGAGTATAAATACATGAAAATGTGGTACGAAGTCATACTCGAGGATGAATCATCATCATCAACCCTATCACATGAGAACGGTGGGGGGGGGATATGGGAACTGGATACATATGATGAAGGGACGGTTGGAGGAGGGGAGGGGAGGAGGAGAGAACCGTTTTTGAGGGGGGGGGGGAAAATTGATAGTAAACCTAAACTTGAAATCAACCTTGGGAGAGGTAGCATCGTTGGAGGAAGCTTTAATAATGGTGGGGGTTTGGGGACGGGGGGGAATAATACAAACAACAACACTACACCGGGTAGAGGTAGCGAGGTTGGACCGCCATTGCAGGGGGAGGGGGTTATAGACGGTGATAAACCTAGCGGTCGTACACCTGGTAGCGGTCGTGGTAGGAAACAAGCCTGGGAGGATGCGGTTGGTAGTGAAGGTAGCTGGAGCGACTACCTTATGCTAAGCTTTATTGGGGGGGGGGGGAATTATGGGAGGGAGGATGGGGGGGAGGGGAAAGGGTTGGAGGAACCACCGTATATTCAAAGGAAAATTGGAGGGGGGGGATGGGGGAACAACGAGGTAAGGGGGAAGGGGTATACTAAGAATATCCTAACAAAAAACTTAAACACCTACGGCGCTCCTCGCCCCCCCAACCCCCCCCCCCCTCTCCCGCGCTCTCACCTTTCTCAGGTTTCAGGCCTCTCTGTAACTACCGGTCTCCCCGACCATCGCGTATCAGGTCGCATAACTCCCCTTCCCGTTCCCGTCGTCGTTGGCATAGGTACATCCGTCCCCCCTTCCCCAGTAGTCGCTTCTGGTTTCGTCCCTCCCCCCCCACCCCCCCCACCTACCCCACCCGAACGTATCGGTGGTCACGACCTTCAGAAACTCCACAACTCCACACCCCCAACATCACCCACATCCAACCGTCCACCCTCTACTACTACAACAACAACGTCTCGTGAAGCCTTTGGCGGTATGTCGGGGGAGCAAGAACTTCAGGGACCGTATGATGTGGAGACTAGGGCGCAGTGGGCGAGGTGGGCGAGGTGGGCGAGCGATAGGGAAAGAGAAAGGAGGATCGGTGTTATGAGGGAGATTGAAGAGGAGGTAAGATAGGGCGGCGAGATAGAGAGAGAAAATTTACATTCGCAATTCACTCACCACCCCCCCCCCACCCTCCCCCCCCCTTAGGAACGAACCGAGAGGGAGAGGAGGAGGGAGTGGGCTAGGATGGAGATAGAGAAGGAGCGCAAGAGGAGGGTCGAGGAGAGCATGTGGGGTAGTCTTACCGAGAGCACCTGGTTCCAGAGTCTAACAAACCCCTACACCGAGAAGTACCTAGTCGTATGCCCCTACACGAAGATGGGGTGCGATGAAGTATTCATGAGGGAGGACATATCATCACACATGGAGGTATGCAAGTGGAGGGCTAAGGACGTCGTTGAGGAGGGGGGGAGCCAGGAGTTTGAGGGGGACCTCATTTGCTCGTACAGCGTTCTGGGGTGCACGTTCTGCGCGGGGAGGGAGGTTATGATGGAACATTTACAGAAGTGCAAGTACGGGGGGGGGGGGAGGGAGAAGGAGGAGGGTGAGAGGAATCACTGGAGGAGGGTTGTGGTGGAAGAGATGGAGGTGGAGAGGGAGAGGAGGAGGGAGGACAAGGGGAGCGGGGGGGGGGGAAAGAAAATACACCTACTACTACAGGGGCAGGTTAAAATGTGCCTCAAGGCCCTGAGCTCGCAGGTCGTCGGATTCGCTGACGTCAAGAGACGGAGGTCCCTGGGCCTCCTCCCGGCCAGGCAGCAGGCCCTTCGGATGGTCTGCTCGCTGGTGGAGGGAATTTGGGGGGACAAAGCACAGGCTATGCTTTACGGGAGCTGCGCGACGGGGCTTGACAGCGAGTATAGCGACGTTGACGTTGTTGTGTGCTTTGAGAAGGGGGGGAATAAGGGAGGGGCGGGGGGAAAGGTGAGGAGAGAGAGAGAGGAAGGGGGGGGAATGGGGGAGAGGAACCCAGAAAACACACACTAGGAGGTTAACCGAACCCGCTAAGCGAAAATCATGTCCGGCGACTAACCAAATACTCCCCCCAACTCGTCGTCGTCGTCTCAGGTTAAGATGCTCGCTGCTGTCATGAGGGAGTTGCCTTGGTGTAGGGTTAGGGTGGCGGTGGAGAACGGTAGGGTCCCCGTCGTCAAGGCTACGGCTCTCGTTATGAGGGACGGGGAGGGGGTAGGGGACTACGGGAAGCGGAAAGGTGATGATGTAGAGGTGGAGATACCGCTGGATATATCGATTGACGGGCCGGGACACTCGGGGATATCGAGCACCTCCTTCACTAGGATCCTCAACCGTAAGCTGCCGTCGCTGAGACCCATGGTCTTGGTTTTGAAGGAGGTTCTGAGGAGGAAGGGGCTCAACGATCCCTTCGAGGGCGGCATGGGCAGCTACGGACTTGTGCTCATGGTCACGTTCCTGCTGCTCAAGCAGAGGAGGCTCCTCAACAGGCAGGAGGAGGACAAGACGAGAACCTCCAGCGGGGACCACGCCTCCCCCAGCGGGCACCACCACCACCACCACCACAACCACCACATCCCGGGGGGACAGGGGGACAAGAAGGCCATGGCCAAGCCTCAGTACCAGAGCACTTTCGGAATCAGCGCGGGGAAGACGATCCTGAGGCAGGCGGGGCTGGGCGGCGAGGGCGAGGGCGCAAGCATGGGGTCCAAATGGGAGGAGGAGGACGAGGACGACCCGCTCTTCGGGTTCACTTTCTACATCCAGAACGAGGAGTTTGAGAGCGACGGAGAAGAGGATTCCGAGGACGACGGGGAGGGGGATTCTGCGGGAGGGACCGACGAGGAGGCCGAGGAGGACCCCCCAGCGGAATCCAGCCGGCTCCTCCTCGGCCAGCTCCTCCTCGACTTCTTCCAGCTCTTCGGCGAGGAATTTGACGTGAAGAGCACCGGCTTCTCCGTCCGAGGCGGGGGCTTCACGTTCCCCCTCCACCAGGAGCCCCCCCACCCCCTCTGCAACGACCCCCTGATAATCGAGGACCCCCTCAACGCCACCAACAACGTGGGCAGGAACTGCTGGAGGGTCAACATGGTCAAGGACGTCCTGGGGGGGATGATCGGACTCACCAAGGAGAGGATAGCGAGGTGGGGTAGGGCGGCGGGGGGGGGGAAGGAGGACGACATCCTGGAGATTCTTCTGTCCATTGACGTCAACGTTGGGGAGAAGGGAAAGAAGGAGGAGTTCAAGAAGAAGGAGAGCCAACAGCTGAAGCCCCAGCGCAGGGAAGACCTGCTTTGAATCATTCCAAAATGTACAACGGGTAAAATAGAGATGCTTATTTAGAATGAATACAAACAAAATACATTTTTCAAGGGTTTTTATTCGGACTTGGGCTTCGCATGGGTCAAAACATCCTCCTTTTTCTCTTCGTCATCTTCCGTCTTGATGGCCGCCGGCCTCTTTTTGCTGTGCGTGGAGATGGCTCTGAGCCCTCTGACGACGACAGTGTCTTTCCCAACCTCGTCGCCGTATATCTCCCGCAGCCCATCCACGCTATAAATGCCCCACCCGACGAGCTCATTCAGGATGACCCCGAAGACCCTATCCACCAGCCCCAGGCCTGGGATGGAGAGCGCGACGTAGAAGAGGAGGGTGACGTGCGTCGAGAAAGGCACCCAGGACCACCAGGGCGCCGTGAGCCCGAGGAGGGAGGAGGACACCGAGAAGACGACCCAGTACTGCGGGGGATGGGGAGGGCGCTTGCGTTAATGCAATGAGGCCAGAAGATCTATGTGCGGGCTCTACGTTCTCACCTTGATCCACCTAGACTGGAAAACCCTAACTAACTCTAACTCCACATTTGCGTTCGCCCTCGCCGAGTTGGCGGCCGGGACTAGCAGCGAGGACCAGAGGATGCCGAACTGAACGAAGTATGACGGCATCCCCAGGCACAAAAGGGCCGGGAGCACTGAGAGGGACTCCCGGAGGACCGCGTCGGCCTTGGACCGCGTTCCCTCGTTGCAGAGGCCCACCATGCGGGCGAGGGCGAGGAGGGAGGTGAGCTTGGATATGAAAGAGTCAAGGGTGTCCCCGCCGGACTTGGCGCCAGAGTCGCCGGCGGTCTTGTCGGCAAGCCGAAGAGCGAGTGGGCACACGTGCTTGTAGATCAGGGCCGTGCCGTCCAAAGGGCAGTGGAGGTACAGGAAGAATAGCATCTTGAGGCTGCTTATGGTCTTGTGATCTACGGACGGGCACAGCCTCGTCACCAAGGGGAGGAAGGAGAGGAAACCGTAAACTGCGCTCACCACCCCGAAGACCACCCAGTACCTCAGCGCGGCGCTCATGTCGTCTCCAACCTCGTCCTCTAGGATCTCGGACTCCAAGGCGGTGGCGTTGGACTTTGTTCGCTTGCCACCACCGACGCGGAGCACGGGGGATGTTAGAGGAGAGTTGAGGATCGAATCCACCCTCTGCCTAGGTGTAGAGCTCTTCTTCGGCGACTTCTTCCTCTTCTTCTTCTTTCCGCTTGTTTTCCCTTCTGCCTCCGCCTCCGCCTCCACCACCGCCTCCGCCTCCACCACCGCCTCCTCCTGCTTCTCCCCCTCCCCCTTCACCGCCTTCTTAGGTTCCCCCCCTCCCAGATCCACTTCCGCTGCATCTAGCACGAACGCCGCCTGCAGCACTTGAACGCTCCCCAGCGTGGGGTACACAACCGATAAGAGTGTGATCCCGTGCAGGTCCTCCGCAAGCCAGCTCACGAAGGAGGGGAAGAGGTAGAGGAGGGACGAAGACAGGAGGAAGAAGACCAGGTGGGGGAGGACGGCCGCGAGCGTGGCGTTGACTGTTCGCACCCGCCTGATCGCCTGGTCGTACTTGGAACGAATCTTGTACTCCTGAAGGTGGAACCAAGAAGCGAGACGGGACACGTATTTCCGACGGGTGATGAAGCGTTTGAGCGCGTAGAGGAGAAGCATGAGCAGGGCGAAGCCTAGCTCCATGGCGAGCACCTCGTTGGGCTGACGCTTCTGCCATTCCCAGGCTGACTGAGCCTTGGCTTGGAGGTGAGGGGAGATTGCCTTTGCGCTTCAGGTGGTGGGGGTGAGTTTAAAGTTAAGGCAAGATGAAGTAAACACATTCAACTTGAGCTTACCCTAGAACCGTCAACCTTCCGATGGGGCCAGCAATGAGGATGAAACAATTGTAGGCGGAGGCAGAAAAGGTCAAAAAGTCAGATCCCATCGTCCTGAACGCTTCAGACCACACATTTGGGTCGGTTTCGATCCCTAACGTCTCCACAATCTGCTGAGTCGCGGCTGCACTCATAGTGGGGAAGAAATAGAAGGAATAGAAGAAACAAATTTTTGAGGAGGTTGGCAGAAGGGCATTTCAGCGCGTTTTCAACCCTCCTTGTAGGGACTCTTTACGAGGACAGCAAATATAACACTTTCTCTCTGAGTACTGCCCTGTTCACTCTAATCAGCTCAAGGCAGCAAAAGGGTGGAGGAGAGTCGACCACTCCAATTGTTCATTTCCTCTATCAACATGTCCAACAACGCCAATAAACACTCATTAGCTATCGCGGAGATTGTTTCTGCTCTCATAAAGGCATACGAGTCTGGGACAACCTTGAACTTCACAGAACTGAAGAACAAGGTTGCCAAGAAGAGGAAGCTCAAGGGCATCCCCAAGGTTGTTGACGTGCTCGGCGCTCTCCCCGAGAAGTACAGGAAGGAGTTGACGCCCTATCTAAAGACGAAGCCCGTCCGCGGTGCCTCAGGTGTGGCGGTCGTCGCCGTAATGTCCAAGCCCCACCGTTGTCCCCACCTCCAGTACACCGGGGACGTCTGCGTGTACTGCCCGGGGGGGCCGGACAGCGACTTCGAGTACAGCACGCAGGCCTACACGGGGTACGAGCCTACGAGCATGAGGGCTATCCGGGCTAGGTACGACCCGTACGCTCAGACCAAGGGGAGGGTCCAGCAGCTGAGGAGCCTGGGGCACACGGCCGACAAGGTGGAGTTCATAGTTATGGGGGGGACGTTCCTTAGCCTGGACACGAAGTACAAGGAGTACTTCATAAAGAACCTCCACGACGCCCTCTCCGGCCACGTAAGCCGCACCCTCAAGGAGGCCGTCCGGTACGGCGAGAACGGCACCACCAAGTGCGTGGGGATAACCATAGAGACCAGGCCGGACTACTGCCTCAAGCCCCACCTGTCGGAGATGCTCACCTACGGCTGCACGCGCATAGAGATCGGCGTCCAGTCGGTTTACGAGGACGTCGCCCGGGACACGAACCGAGGCCACACTGTAGTCGCAGTCTCCAACTCCTTCCAGCTGGCCAAGGACTGCGGGTTCAAGGTCGTGTCCCACATGATGCCCGACCTCCCCAACGTCGGCTACGAGAGGGACCTGGAGGGCTTCAAGGAGTACTTTGAGAACCCTGCTTTCAGGAGCGACGGGCTGAAGATTTACCCGACCCTAGTCATAAGGGGCACGGGCCTGTACGAGCTCTGGAAGACGGGGAACTACTCCAACTACTCCCCCGAGCAGCTCGTCGAGCTCGTCGCCCAGGTGATGGCGATCGTCCCACCCTGGACGAGGGTGTACAGGATCCAGAGGGACATACCGATGCCTCTAGTCAGCTCGGGGGTGGAACAGGGGAACCTGAGGGAGCTGGCACTAGCCAGGATGAGGGACTTGAGGATAAGGTGCAAGGTGCGTTATGGGGTGGGGGAAGGGGTGGGGGGAGGGGCGGGGGGAGGGGGTCCACGTGTTCCCCTTGGAAATGGTTACCTAAATTCCTAACTCCCCCCCCTCCCCACATAAGGATATCCGAACCCGCGAGGTCGGCATGAAGCAGATCCACGATAAGGTGAACCCCGACAACGTCGAGTTGGTCCGTCGCGACTACACCGCCAACGGCGGTTGGGAGACCTTCCTTGCCTACGAGGACCCTCAGCAGGACATACTAATAGGGCTTTTGAGGCTGAGGAAGGCAAGCGCAAGCTGCTTCAGGGAAGAGATCGTGGGGAAGAGGTGCTCGCTCGTTAGGGAGCTTCACGTTTACGGGGACGCGGTCGGGGTCAGCAGCAGGGACCCGAGCAAGTTCCAACACCAGGGCTACGGGATGCTGCTTATGGAGGAGGCGGAAAGGATCGCGAGGGAGGAACATGGGAGCGAGAAAATTCTTGTTATTAGCGGGGTGGGGACGAGACACTATTATAGGAAGATGGGGTACTGGCTGGACGGGGTTTACATGAGCAAGTGGCTTGATGGAAGGGATGATGATGAGGGGGAGGAGGAGGTGGAACAGTAAGCGGGCGAGGGAATGGAAAGTGTATAATATTTTGTGTTCAATGAATTTATTTGTATTTATATAGCCCCCCCCCCATAAGGGGCCCGCGTGTTCCTTCTCCTCCTTCCTCCTTGTCCCCCCACTCCCCCTTAATTTACTCATCGTCATCACTGTCGAGGTCGTCGAGTGGGTTGTCGCCCCTCTTCTTCATTACGCGGAAGAACTCGTCCTCGTTAATGAGACCGTCACCGTCGCGGTCAGCCTCGTCGATCATCTCCTGGAGCTCCTCGTCCGTCAGGTTCTGAGAGGAAAAGGGAGGGGAGAGGAGGGTGGGAAAAAAAAGGGAAAGGGTTATTATTTAGGTAGGCTTCGAAAACAAACGGGGAACGAGGGGGAGGGGGTACGGGGTCTCTTTCCTCACCTCCCCGAGTTCCGCTGCGACCCTTTTCAAATTTCTAAAGCTGATGGCCCCGGTCCCGTCGTCGTCAAAGAGTCCAAAGACCTTCATTATCTCCTCCCTCGTGTCCCTCGTCTGCATCTTCGGTCCGCACATCTCGGTGAACTCGTCGAGGGTTACGTGGTCGGCGTCGGCCTTGTCAACGTCGGCCATGAGGGTCTTGATCTCAGCCTTCTTCACCTGGAAACCTAGGGCACGGAAGGCTGCCTTGAGCTCCTTGATGTCAATGCTGCCCTTGCCCTCAGTATCGAAAAGCTGGAAGGCCTATAGGTAGTTGGCGGGAGGGGGGAGGGTAAAGAGAGGCGGAAGGTTTGGGTGAGTGAGGAGTGGGAAGGGGGGGAGAAGAGGGGTAATACAAGAGACAAGCCCTCTTGAGGGGGTTGAGGGGGTGACTTGGGGTGACGCAGTACTCAGCAAGCTCATCACAGGCTCCGAAGGCTCTAACGACACTAACCTCAGTGATCTCCTCACGACTCTCCTCATCAAGTTGTGGCTTAGCAGCTTTCCTTCCTCCCCCTGTATTGTGTTGTAGGTGTGTATGTGTTAGTAAGGGTGTTGTGCGTGTTTTGTGTGTGCGTGTATACAGTGTGTTTGTGTATATACAGTGTGTGCGTGTGTTTATAAGGTATGATTGGCAAATAACTGTCAAGTGGGCCCCCCGCTTTTCGAAGCTAGGAACTTCTAATCCTCATTATTTTGGCCATTTCTGTATATTACGCTCATACTATTGTACATACACACACAACGTGATCACATTCAACTACATAACAACTTACTGCGTGGGGGAGAGAGACCCTGGCGAAACCGTGAAGTCATTTCCTTTTTGGCTTGACTTGGGGGAGAACCGGAAAATCTCGGATTTTTTTGCCCAATTTTAATTGGATAAATAATTCAGACTTTCTTTAACGTCTAAAAATACATACACACATATTTCAAACATCAAGTGCTCACAATACACCGTTAACACACATAGCATCCCCCCAAAAACGTTCTGAGTGCTCAAAAATGCTGGACACTACTGAAATCTCCACAAGCAGGCTGCTTAAAGACAACCATAGCGTACAAAGCAGCGTTAGTGATAGGAATAATAGTGGTAGTGGTATATTCGGGGCATGTTGTAACTTTATAAACTGTGTTATCGGTGCTGGAATAATCGGGACAGGAGGAGGTGAGGTGCCATGAGGAGGGAGGAGCCAAGAGGAGACTTTGACAAGATTCTCACCGTCGCCCTCCCCCCCGCCCCTCCTCCCCATCCAGCTGTCGCAGAGAGCGGGTACACAATATCCATGGTGATGCTGCTGCTATGTGCGCTACTCACCAAGTACTCGCTAGATCTTCTCATAGAGGTGAGAAAAAAGGCGCAAAGGGTCGAGCGCAGTTACCATCCGCTCATCATTCTCCCCCCCTCCCCCCCCCCTCCCCCTTCCCCAGCTGGGTGAGAAACACGGCGCCTCAAATTACGAGGAGTTGGGTAACCTCGCCTACGGCAATGCCGGTAAAAAGGCCGTCATAGTGTTCAAGTGGCTTTACTCCTTCGGCTGCTGCGTCGCTTACCTGGTCGTATTGAAGAAGGTGAGGAAACTGCCATAATATGCGGCCCCGGCAAGGGAGGGGAGACAAAAGGCAGGACTGTATTTTTGAAAGCAACGAAACGGACAACCAACTCACCCATCGTGCCCCCCTCCCCCTCCCGCCCCTCTTAGAACATGAACATTGCCATAGCTGACCTCTCTGGTATCACGATAGACTGCTCCGGCACCTCAATCTTCTGCTCCCCCTTCCTCCTCGACGAGACGTTCTTCACCCTCCTCCTCTCCACCTCGATAATCCTCCCCCTCTGCCTCCACCGCAAGCTAGACACCCTCGCTAAGTTCTCCTTCATATCCATCCTAAGCGTGCTGGCCATCGTCTGCATCGTCGTATACGAGTACAAGGACGTGGGGGAGAAAGGGGGAGGATTCGACAAGGTGAGAAGGAAATTTTAGGTTAGGAAGGAGGAAAGGCTGCGGAATGGTTGAGAACGAAAGGGGAAGGACATTTATCATTTTATTCTGACACCCTACCAACCCCCCCACTCCCCTCTCCCACCCCACCTACTCCCACCCCACCAACTCCCACCCCAGGACTTTTTGGAGGTCCGTCCAGGTTTCATCAGCTCGATGGGAACCTTCGTCTTCGCTTTTGTATCCCAACACACGTCCCACGGAGTCTACAATTCAATGGCCGAGAGGACCGTCGGTCGTTGGAAAATAGTTAGCTCAGTCAGCATTTCAGTCGCGGGTGCCATGACATGCCTCGTTGGTTCCTTCTCCTACTTCACCTTCTGGGATGAAACCAGCAGCGACCTCTTCACAATCTACCCCCCCAGTAAGGTCGTCGATAGCGCCGAGCTCCTTCTGAGCGTCACGATGCTCTTCACTTACCCTATGCCCTTCTTCACTACGAGGGAGCTACTAGTTGAGTGGCTGGTAATGAGGTGGTCCAAGAGCACGAGTTCAGATAACGAGGACGAGCTGGGAGGAGGGGAAATGGAACTGGAAGGAGGGAAGGATGTCGGGGTGCGGCAGAAGCTCCTGCCCTTAGACGAGGGTCCTCAAACGTCCCTGGATGCGGCGCTGGAGACCTACATGGTACCGTCGAGCCTCGGCTTAGGATCAACGTACCAGCTGAAGCGGCCCTACCACGCAGCGTTGACCCTGGTGATCTGGGGGGTGACGCTATTTATAGCCCTGGCGGCTGACAGCCTCGGGACAGTGCTGGACCTGGTGGGATGCGTAAGCGGGAGCGCGATTGCGTTCATCATACCTGCGGCTGTTAACATTAAGCTGGAGAACAAGTGCGGGGTAGCCATCAGTACGATGCTGTGTGTGGGCTGCTTCATCACTGTCATGGGGAGCGTGTTCTCTATCATCAAACTTGTGCAGTGAATGGGGGGAACGGAAGGAGGAGGGTGAGATAGAAGGCTAGACAATCAGATGATGTTGTTTTAAAGGGAAGCTGAATAAAGATTAATTTTTCTGCTCCTGAGCGATTTCTTGGAACCACATTTTTCAACTTTGGAAAATAACCAAGCAAAGCGAAAACTTAGAGGTGAGGACGTACGAGGAGTGACCACCGTCTATTATTGGCGCGTTTAATGCAAAAGAAACACATATTCGGTGAATAGAAATATCACAAGGGCCGCCACCTCCGACCAGTAGATGAGGTTCCACGGATTATTCAGCTTCATGAGATGCCTGACGGAGATTTTAGCTACACTCCCGGGCGTACAGTACCCTCGTCCGGACTTACTGAGGTTCTTTGACGAATATTATCACCCTTTATCCCTCACCACCTCCCCCCCTTTCCCCCTCCCGTCCTCAGCCAAAGTAAACCCCAAGAATTAGCCCCTGTAAAAGCTTCGTTGAAGGTAAGAATGTGCATTGAGACCCAAGCTCGGGTAATACGAGGCGTAAATTGAGGAAGAAACGACCGCAACGTATATATGTTTTAGCTCAGCTCATATCCACCTTGGTGCCTCGACCAGGACAGTGGGGTTGGTTGACTGAACTGGAGTCAATCGCCGTATATTATTTAGCGACAACTGTTATTGCTCCTCATTATCACGCAGTGTCTGACACCGTTTCAAAAAACACCCCACTTATCCCCAAACTACCCTTCCACCTTTCACCTTCCCTTCCCTCTTCAGCATGAAATTTAGCCCCAAGCAGGAGGGCGAGCAAACGGGAGTTGTAAATGACGCCGGCAAGATCAACTTTGTCTATGAGCCCCCCTCAGGCCCAAATCACACACCCTTCGCAGTACATGGTCCCGTAGATATCGATTACACAGCTCTTGGCCCCGAACAAGGTAAACTTGTCAAGCTTCTTGAGGAGAGAGGAGCCGTTGAAGGCCTCATAGACAACTCTACCGGCGTCGACGTGAAGGTTATTGAGCTAGCTGGTGTCTTCCACGGCGAGCGTGACAAGATCATTGACTTTCTCCTCACCGATTGCGAGCAGGGCAACTTCCGAAGGAAGACCATCCAGGAGTATGACGAAAAGGAAGGAGTCATTCACAGACTCGTCTACTGGCAGCACTACGGCAGCGGGAATAAGTTCGTCGAATTTCTCCTCGACGTCAGTGTCGCCTCTCCCGACAAAACGACGAAAATTGTGGAATTAACATCCCTTGACGAGAACGATCTTTCTGATGAGGCAACGGCAAAGCTTGTCGAGATTCTAGTGTCAATAAAGACCAAGACTGTCAAGCGGGGTGTCATTGAGGGGGAGCTCAGCTTCACTGACTTTGAGTTTGGACAAACTGCAGTCACCATGGTGGGAACTCTTAAGGCAGAGGAGAGGGTAACAGAGATGAAATCGAAACTAGACATTAGCAC